>ONZA01006627.1:0-15542 GCA_900322205.1 Kewa caespitosa
TTGTCGCTAGAGCTAGAAAAAATACCATATTGTCACAAATGGCTCACTAAAAATACCAATTTGGTCATTTGGGGTTTTTAAAATAGAAGAGTAAAGTGCACTAGCTAGAATCACAACATGAAAATACTTCTTACTTTCATAAGTGCATAAAAACCAGGAAGCAGATGAACAGTGTGTATACTGTTATAGATAAAGATGGCCATTTGCAGCCTGATCCTGTGAATGTTGCTAAAGCATTTAAGGATTATTATAAATATCTGATGGGCACTTCAAGGGATGCAAGAGATCATATAAAGGAGAGTGTTATTTTAAAAGGTCCAATCTTGACTACTGATAATAATTCCATTCTGAATAGGCCGATTTCTCATGTGGAGATAAAAAATGCTATCTTCTCTATCCCTTGTGATAAGTCTCCAGGTCCTGATGGCTATAGTAGTCAATTTTTTAAAGACGCAGGGCCCATTGTAGGTGAAGAGGTATGTGAGTCTGTCAAAGGTTTTTTCTCTACTAGGAAGCTGTTAAAACTTATCAATGCTTCAACTCTTATCCTTATTCCCAAATATGTTGCTTTGTCTACAATCACAGATTATAGGCCAATTGCTTGTTGCAATGTGCTTTATAAATGCATATCTGAATTCATCTGATGTAGATGAAGAAATCATTGCCTGATATCATTGATGGTTCTCAAAGTGCTTTTGTAGAGGATCACTCCATTGTTCAAAACATTGTGATTTGTCAAGATATTGTGAAACATTATTCAAGGAAAGACACTTCTTTCAGATGCTTGTTCAAAATTGATTTACGCAAAGATTTTGACTTCATGGAATGGGGTTTCTTGAGGGAAATGTTGACATCTATGAACTTCCCCAGGGACTGGATTTCTATGGTTATGAATTGTGTCACTACTCCTTGTTACTCTGTGAGCATCAATGGTTCTTCACATGGCTTCTTCAAAGGGCAAAGAGGTCTAAGGCAAGGAGACCCTTTGTCCCCACTTCTGTTTGTTATTTGCATGGAGCATTTGATCTAAATATTAAAATGTGTAGGGGAGCACTCAACTTTCAAATTCTGCCCCCAAAGTGGCTCTATTAAGCTTAACCATCTCTAGTTTGCAGATGATTTGCTTATGTTCCGTCATGGTAGCTATGAATATGCAATGCTTATGCTCAAAGGTTTTGCAACCTTTTCTCAAGCTTCAGGTCTGGAAGCCAATGCTAACAAGTCAGCTATGTGTTGCTTTAATCTCAAGCTTGAAGACATACATAGAATCCTGGGAGCTTCAAGTTATCATAAGGGAGAAATACCTTTCAAATATTTGAGGGTTCCAATTGCAGGCACTAGGTTGAAAGTGGCAGACTGTGGCATTCTGATTGACCAAATTATGGCTAGAATTTTCACTTGGAGATCTAAGCATCTGTCTTATGCAATGAGGGCTCAATTGGTCAACTCTGTTCTCATGAGTATACATTCATACTGGGCTTCATTCTTCATCATTCCAAAGTATGTGCTGGGGATCAATGCTTTATGAAGGAACTTTCTTCGAGAAGGTTCTTTTGTTTTTCATAACCCTACTCTTGTTGCTTGGGCTAGCATTTGTAATCCAAAAAGTCATGGGGGCTTGGGTTTTAGGAACTGTATTATGTGGAACAAGGCAGCAATGGGGAAATATGTGTGGCACATTTCTTCTAGAGCTGACTTGTTATGGGTAAAGTGGATTAACAATGTTTATTTAAAAGGGGGTGAGTGATGGACTCATAAACCACCAGAACGAGCTAGTTGGGCATGGAAGAAAGTTTTTGATATGAGACACACTTTTGAAGAAGCTTATGATCAAAGTATCTGGTCCCTTCTTGGAGTGAAAGGATACACAGTGGAAACCGACTACCAATGGTTGCAAAGAAATATGCCAAAAGACAGCCGGGAAAGTAGGTGTGGAATAGGTACAATGTATCAAAACATAGCTTCATTTGTTGGCTCCAAGTGCAAAATAGGCTGCTGACTCCTGAAGACTTCTCAAAGCTCATGTTTGTGATTCATACATTTGTCATTTGTGTGGAACTGGAGTTGAGACTAGAGATCATATCTACTTCAAATGCCCGTTTGCTGCTAGGGTCCTTATGATGATCAGAGATTGGATTGATGTTACCAGAGATGACAAAGAAACTGTTGTGCTTGCGAGGGAGATGGAAAGGAAGAGAACTTGGAGGAAATTCAAGAAAAAGTCCTTTTTGTTGTGTTGGTTGTTATTGTATACCACATTTGGAGAGCTAGGAATGCAATCTGGAACCGTAAAGTCCCAAGACCAGCTCAAGTTATGAAGATGATCAAATTGTGGATCACAGAACGGTATACCTAAAGCCTAAGAAAATGTTTGATTTAGATGTTTTCTGGATGGAAAAGTTATTTCGTAAATAGTAGAGTAGTCTTCTGCTGTAAGTTTTGAGGGGACAATTTGCAAAATTGGTGTAAGTATTTTTTGGGCCATTACTGGAAAGCTTATTACTTACCAAAAAAAAAATTAATAACCATTGCATTCGCAATTCTCGTTATTTAACGTCCGTGTGTAATTAAATTGATAAATATTTGTGGTATACCAACAAATAAATTTTTGACTTCAAAAAATAATTGCAGTTGGTTCATCAATTGAAAGACAAATAGACTTAAAATGCTAACGATTATTTACAAGCGTTAAATGTGAAAAGCAATTGCAATAGCAATTCAAACTATTTGAAAGCCTTGTATGATTGAAATCATAAATATTTTTGACTTGTAACTATAACATGTTTTCATAATATAAAGTAGTTATAAGTAGTTCGTCAATTGAAAGAGAAATACGCTTAAAACAGTAATGATCGTTAAAAAGCATTAAACATATGGAATGAAATTGCTACCGTAATTAATTTTATATAAAAATCTAGTATGATCGAAATCGTAAAAATTTATGGTATCTAACCCACAAATGACTAATTCTGAAAATAACTGCAATTGATTCCTCAATTGAAATAGAAATATGCTTAAAAGGCTAACGATGTTAAAAGGTGTTAAACAAGAACACAAATTACAACCGAAATTCTTTATACTTATTAAGACAAGTATGATAAAAATAATAAATTTTGTTTATAACTAAAAAGAATGAGATCCAATTTTACAAAATAATTTAAAAAAAAATTCAATTGAATGAGAAATAGGCTTCAAACACTATCAATCGTTAAAATGCGATAAATAAGGAAAGCAATACTGCAATTCTTATAATTTCAAAGCCCAGTATGATTTAAGATATCAATTGGTTGTATCTAACCAGAAGATGTTCTAGTTTCAAAAAATGATTTTAATTGATTCATGAATTGAAAGATAAGTACGATTAATACGCTACAATCGTTAAAAAGTAGTAAATATGAACAACAACTCAACATGAAGTTCTTGTCATTTTAAAGTCAAGTATGATTTGTATTAAAAATATTTTTGATATCAAATCAACAATTTTCCAGTTTAAAAAATGTGAGTTTAATTGGTTCATCAATTAGAAATGAAATATGCTTAAAACGATGATGATCGTTAAACAGCGTTATATATGAAAAGCAATTGCAGTCAAAATTATTATTATTTTACTACAGAGTTCGATTAAAATGATCAATATTTTTGGCATATATTCAATGCAAGTTCCAATTTTCAACATAGACTCTATTGGTTCATCTATTGAAAGAGAAATAGGCTTAAAGCTAACAATGGTTTAATAGCGTTAAATATGAACCACAAATGCACTGCAAGTATTATTCTTTGAAACCCTAGCATGATTTAAATAACCATAATTGATTATTTCTAACAAATACATGATGCGATTTTAAATAATAGTTTCAATTGCTTCGTGAATTGAAAGAGAAATACGCTTAAAACGCTAACGATTGTCAAAAAGCGTCAAATATGAACACCAATTACTACCGTGATTTTTCATATTTGAAAGCCAAGTTTAATTAAAAGAATAAATTTTGTTGATAAATAACCAGAACAAGATCCAATTTTACAAAATAATTTCTATTGGTATTTCAATTGAAAGAGAAATAAGCTCAAAACACTATCGATCGTCGAAAAGCGTAAAACACGAACAGCAATTGCAACCGCAATTCTTCTTACTTGAAAGAAGATTATGATTGGAATCATAAGATATGGTCATATAAATATTGAGGACATGATTCAATTTTAAAAAATATTTTCCATTGCATTGACAATTGAAAGAGAATATGCTTATAATGCTAGTGATCGTTAAGAAGAGTTAAATATGAAAAAAAAATCAGCAGAAATTCCATTTATCATAAAGAAAAGTATCATTGAAATGATCGATTCTGTTGTTATGTAACCTGAAAATGTTCCTTTTTCATAAAACAATTTCAGTGGGTTAGTCAATTTAAAGAGAAATACACTTAAAATGCAAACGATCGTTAATAAGCATTGAATATGAGCAGTCATTGCATTCCCAATTCTCGTTATTTAAAATCCATGTGTGATTAAATTGATTAATATGTTATGAATATAATCAAATGATGTTTTTTTTTCAGAAAAAAAAAATTCAATTGGTTCGTCAATTTAAAGACAAACACGCTTAGAACGCTAATGATTGTTAAAAAGCATTAAATGTTAAAAGAAATTGTAACCGTAATTCTAATAGTTTGAAAGCCTAGTATGATTGAAATCATAAATATTTATAAATCATAACCATAACATGATCCTATTATAAAAAATAGTTATATTTGGTTCGTCAATTGAAAGAGAAATACGCTTAAAACAATAACGATCGTTAAAATGCATTGAACACGAAAGGAAATTGTGACCGTAGATTCATTTTATATACAAGTCAAGTATGATTGAAATAATAAAAATTGATGGTATCTAACCTAAACATTATCCAACTTTGAAGATAACTGTAATTGATTCGTCAATCGAATTGTGAAATAGGCTTAAAACGCTAACGATCGTTAAAAACTATTAAATATGAACACCAAATTACAACCGCAATTCTTAATATTTTAAGGAAAGTTATTATTAAAATAATCAACATTTTTTTATTACTAACTAGAATGAGATCCAATTTTACAAAAGAATTTCAATTGGCTTTTCAATTGAAAGAGAAATAGGCTGAAAACACTATTGATCGTTAAAAAGCGATAAATTTGAAAAGCAATTGCAACTGAAATTCTTATAATTTGAAAGCCTAATATTATTTTAATTGTCAATATTTGTTGTGTCTAACTAGATTCTATTCCAATTTTAAAAAAATAGTTTCAATTGGCTCGTCAATTGAAAGAGAAATACGCTTAATATGCTATAATCGTTAAAACGTACTATATGAACAACAATTAAACCAGAAATTCTTGTTATTTTAAAGCCTGGTATGATTTATATGATCAATATTTTTTATATTAAATCAACATTTTTCCAATTTCAAAAATGTATGTTTAATTGGTCCATCAATTGAAAAGGAAATAGGCTTAAAACTAAGAGGATCGTTAAACAGCGTTAACCATGAAAATAAACTACAATGGTAATTACTATTATTTAAAAAAGGAGTTCGATTGAAATGATCAATATTTTTGGTATCTGTTCAAAACATGTTCCAATTATAAAAATAAATTTTATTGGTTCGTCAATTGAAAGGAGTTCGATTGAAATCATCAAATTTGGTTGCATCTAACCAGAACATGAGGAAATTTGAAACAAAAGTTTCAATTAAATTACCAATTGAAACAGAATTACGCTCATAAAGTTAACGATCATAAAAAAGCGTTAAATATGAAACGCAATTGCAGCAGAAATTCTTTTTATCGTAAATCCAAGTATGATTGAAATGAACAATAACATGTTCCCTTTTTATAAAGTATTTTTAATGGGTTAGTCAATCTAAAGACAAATACGCTTAAAACACAAGAGATCATTAATGAGCTTTAAATATGAACAACCATTGCATTCGTAATTCTCGTTATTGAAAAGCTTTGTGTGATTAAATTGAAAATATTGGTGGTTTATAATCAACTAATGTTTGGATTTGAAAAAAAAATTGCAGTTTATTCGTCAACTGATAGACAAAAAGGCTTAAAACGCTAACGACTGTTGAAAAGCGTTAAATGTGAGAAGCATAAATATGAAAAGCCATTAATAAACCCTAGAGAGGGAAACCCTCCCTTCTCTGTAGAATTCGGAGCTTCCTGCGCCGCTATGGAACAAAAAACTAGAGGGAGGGTTAGAAAGAATACTAGGTTTGGTTCCCGAGTGAAAATCTTTACAGTTCTTCTCAACAAAAATCAACGAATTTTGGTGCTATTAAATCTCTAAATGTGGGTAAGGGTAAATCTCAAAATGAGGGTCTTGTTCAGGAAGCTGTTCCTTTGGATTTCAACTCCACTTCATCTATCATAGCTATTCCTGATAGAAGTGTTGAAGAAGTTCTGTCAGAAGAAGAATTTATTCAGGACCTACAACGACAATCTTCAGCTAAAACACAACTGAGCTAGTGGCGTTATGCTCTCAAAGGGTGACAAGGGGATGGTTAAAAGAAGGTTCTTTTACCACCCATTGATGAGAATCCTCTACAAAACACTTAAATTAACGTAGTAGGTAAACCAGTGGTCATGCTTTCTTTTGACGATATTAAGGGAAAAGTTGAATACCAGAGAAATGCATTGGTTTGTTATGTTTTGGGGGCCAACCCAACTCATGCTGTGATGGAGGGTTATTTTTGAAGATTATGGGTGAAATCTGGGGTGGATAAAGTCTCAATGTTGCCTAAATGTGTCTTTCGGGTGAGATTCCACACTTGGGAAGCCAGGAATAAGGCTATGGAAGCTGGGTTTCAGTTGTTTGCTCTGATATTTAAACCTTGGTCTCCAGATCTTGATTTGAGAAAGGGGAGGTTAAAATTGTTCCTATTTGGGTGCAGTCACCTGGATCGGACCTGATGTATTGGGGGAAGAGTGCTTGGACTAGGTTTACTGATCAAGTGGGTAAAACTTTGCAACTTGATATAGCTACTAAAGCTATAGAAAAATTATCCTATGCTGGGGTACTTGTTGAAGTTGCTTTGGGTCAAGAGTTCCCTAACGAAATCATGTTTGAGACTAAATGTTATGTGCAGTACCTACAATGGATTTGTGCATGAAGCTAAGCTGTGCAAAAAGAAGACTGGTAAACAATGGGTTCCCAAAGAGAAGCAACCACCTTTGGTGGATAAAAATGGTTTTCAGGTAGTTAACAAGGGAAACAAGGCTAAAAACAAGCAGGAGATGGAAGACAATTTAGAGACGCATGATGCTTTTGCTAATCTGGATACTATCTTTTGGCGAGATCATATAGAAGGCATAGTGGATCAGGATACAACTGGTTGCAGTATCAATGAGCAGCTAAGGAACAGGATGCAGGTGTAGGTTGCAGCAAACAGGCTGGGAAGGCTTGCTCTTCTTATTATGAATAACATGTGTAGTAGGAAAATTATGGGTCTTAATAAACCTTCTAAGAAGAAAGAGATTAAAAAATTTCTCTTTTCTCATAAGGTAGGTTTAGTTGGCCTCTATGAGACTAAGGCCAACGCTAGTAAAGATAAGGTTGTTAACTTGTGTTTGTGAGATGTTTTGAGTGTAACAACCTAGAAAGATTGTCACCCTAATGATAGGATTTGGGTTATGTGCAAATATCAGGTGTTTCATTTGAGCATTTCTTGGGTTTCTGCTCAACTTATTCATTGTTATGTGCAACATAGGGGTTTTGGCAGAGTTATCTGGTGTACCTTTTTTTATGGTTTTAACATTGATTCTCAGAGGGAGGCTTTGGGGGAATAATTGATGTTCATTGGAAGCAATATGAATGGTCCCTTGTTATTGTGTGTGGATTTTAATAATTTTCTCAACCTCAATGAAAGGATAGGTTCTCGTGCTAACATGTCTAAAGTGACTCTATTCTGAAACTGTGTTCTTCAATGTTCATTGAGGGATGTGAAGAGCTTGGGTGCCTTCTATACTTTTAATAATAAGTCGGATGATGGTACCAAGGTTTACAGTAAGATTGATAGAGTATTGGCATATAATGATTGGTTTATGAATATGCCTAACACCATTGCTCATTTTTTGCCTGAGGGATTGTATGATCATTGTCCAGCCATAGTGACTTTCTTCAATACCAACTCTGGTAAAAGGCCTTTTAAATACTTCAGATGTGGTGTAAGTGGCCTGAGTTCATGGATAAGGTGGCTATTGAGTAGAGGGCTAAGGAGTATCAGGGTGTTGCCATGTATAAATTAGTTTTGAAATTGAGGGAACATAAGCAATTGTTTAAGGGCTTTAATGATTTGTGTGCTCATGATATTGATAAGTCCACTAGTGTAGCAAGGGTGAAGCTCAATGAGGTTAAGATTACATTACATAGTGACCCTCACAATGAACAACTGATCAATGATGAAAAGGAGGCAGCAGGAAATGTGATACAGCTCGAAAAATCATACTTCTCTTTCTTAAAGGAAAAGAGTAAGATGCATTAGTTGGAGGTTGGTGATGAGAATACAACCTACTTTAAAAAATGCATCAAAACTAGAAAACAACTGAATAGCATTTACACTATTGTTGATCAAAGTGGTATTCTTTAGACAGATCTATTCATGGTTGCAGAAGCTTTTGTGCAGTATTATGAACATATTTTGGGGATATCTAGGGATAGAAGAGCTCATGTGAAGATAAGGATAATCAATAGGGGTCATGTATTATTTGAAGAGCATCAGAATTTGTTGAGGCTACATGTTTCTACAAGTGAGATCAAGGATGCTTTATTTTCCATACCAGCAGACAAAGCTCTAGGCCCTAATGGTTTTTCGTAGCCAGTTCTTTAAAGATGCAGGGATGTAGTGGGTGAGGAGGTGTGTGGTGAAGTCAAACAGTTCTTTTCCACTAGTAAACTTTTAAAGCAAATCAATGCAACTTCTTTGACTCTCATTCCTAAAGGTAATACTTCAAACACAGTTGCTGATTATAGGCCTATAGCTTGCTGTAATGTGCTGTATAAGTGTATTTCCAAGAAAATTTGTAGGAGGCATAAAAAGGTGTTGCCTTCTATCATTGATGTGTCTTAGTGTGCCTTTGGTGAAGGCAGTTCCATAGTTTATCATGATTGTCTAGTACATTAAGAAGAATTATAAAAGGAAAGCAACTTTAGCAAGGTTCTTGTTTACAATAGATTTGCGCAAAGCATGTGATTTAGGGGAATGGGAATTTTTGAGGGAGATGTTGATGGCCTTGCAATTTTCTATGGATTGGATTTCAATTGTTATGACCTGTGTCACTTCTCCTTGCTATTTTGTGGGTATAAATGGATCTGTACATGGAATTTTTCAAAGGGAAAAAATGATTGAGACAAGGTGATCCTTTGTCCCCTCTCCTTTTTATGATATGTATGGAGTACCTAACAAGAATTTTGAAATATGTGTAGGAGCAAGATGGTTTTAGATTTCACCCTCACTGCAAAGCTATGAGGATCAATCATTTGTGTTTTGCAGATTACCTGTTGATGTTTTGTCATGGAGACTTCACTTATCCTCTTCATCTTTTGAGAGGATTCGCAACATTCTCTCTCTTCAGGGCAAGAGGCTAGTCCTTTCAAATCTGCACCCTATAGTTGTAATGTTAAAATGCAAGATCCTAACAATATGTTGGGAGTGTCTTGTTATCAACAGGGTGAGATGCCATTCAAATATTTTGGGGTTCCTATAATTTGTTCGAGATTGAACGTGTCAGATTAAGAAGTGTTAGTTGATAACATTGTTGCCAAGATCAATGCCTGGAGATCTAAGAACCTCCTTATGCTGGGAGGGCACAATTAGTTGTGTCTGTGATTCTGAGCATTAAAACCTATTGAGCCTTTGTGTTTATTTTGCCTGGGTGTGTCCTAGATCAAATCAACTCTATTTATTGGAATTTCCTGTGGGAAGGCAGCTATGTGTTCTCTAAACCTCCCTTGTGGCACGGAGCAATATTTGAAATCCTAAGAGTCATCGTGGACTGGGGTTCAAAGATTGCATCATATGGAATAAAGCAGCTATGGGGTGAGTATATATAGCATATTTAAGCTAAAGCTAATCTTCTATGGGTCAAGTGGGTAAACCATGTTTACTTAAGAAATGGTGAGTTGGTGGTCTCCGAAACCCCCACAAAGAGCCAGTTGGGCTTAGAGGAAGATTTGTGGAATGAGGGATTTCTTCGGAGAAGCTTATGAACAAAATGTTTTGT
Source organism: Kewa caespitosa (assembly GCA_900322205.1). Classification (NCBI taxonomy): domain Eukaryota; kingdom Viridiplantae; phylum Streptophyta; class Magnoliopsida; order Caryophyllales; family Kewaceae; genus Kewa; species Kewa caespitosa. The sequence continues at coordinate 10,257 of ONZA01006627.1, forward strand.
CCCATCTTGGAGGGACGACTTACACTGTGGCTTCAGGTTATCTTTGGTTACAACTTGATTCACCAAGGGTGAGATGGGATAAATGGGTCTGGAATATATTTAATGTTACTAAGCATAACTTCATCTGCTGGCTCCATGTGCAAGACAGAATGTTGACTAGAGAAACACTTCAGAAGGTTCATGTTTGTGATAATGATGTATGTCCACTATGTGGTAATGGATCGGAGACTATAGCTCATATTTTGTTTTCATTCCCTTTTTCTATGGAGGTTATAAAACTAGTTTGTGCATGGGTTGGTATCTCAAGCTCTTTGCGTGGTACTGAAGATCTAGTCAGATGGAGAGGAAAGGTCGCAAAAAGGAATTCAGAAAGAAGGTTTTGTATGCAGATCTTACATCTATCATCTATCATGTCTGGAAGGCTAGAAATGAAGCTATTTGGCATCAGAAAATTCCCAGGCATGTGCATGTAATGAAGACTTTGAAGAATGACATGGCATACAGAGTTTTGATTCTAAATCCCAAAAAAAAATCCGACTAATGATATCGACTGATTGAAGAGTTTGTTAGGTACATAGTATAGTTTTTTTGGAGGATAGTGTGGGCAGTGCCTGATATTGGTGTTTGTAAACTTGGAGCTATCAATGGAAGTTTATTACTTACCAAAAAAAATGTGAAAAGTAATTGCAACCACAATTCTAATTATTTGAAAGCTTAGTATGATTGAAATTATCAATATTTTTGAATTCTAATCATGACATGATCTTATTGTATTAAAAAGTTATAATTTTGTTGTCAATTTAATGAGAAATACGCTTAAAACAATCACGATCGTTAAAAACCGTTAAACATAAAAGGAAATTGCGAACGTATATCATTTAGTTTAAAAGTTGAGTATGATTGAAATATTCAAAATTGATGGTATCTAACCGAAACATGATCCAACTTTAATGCATAACGGGTTGGCTTTCAAAAGAGTACCAAAAAGATGTAACGATTTTGAAGCAAAATCGTAACATTGAAGGATATGAACCAAGATAATGGATGAACCACCACTCAAGGCATGGAAATAGTTCACAAAAAATGAGATTAAAGGCCAAGCCACCCTCTAAGTTTATAAAGAACCTACTTATCTCACCACTAACACAAAGTTAGATAAAGAAAAAAAAAAAAAAAGATTTGACTCAAGTTTTAGAGAACTTGTAACTTCACGTTTTTCATTCATCAGATCTACCTTTATTGGAAAATCATGCTGAGAATAAATATGAGAAATATTCCCCAAAAGTTAATCAAAGGGGAAAGAACTAAGTAACTACTAGAAAGCATTAAATGAATATTGAAATGTCTCAAAGGGAATGATTTCTTCTTTATTAGGTGGCTGAATCTTCCCAATTTGACCTTCATTCTTTGAATTGAACCTCTTTCTTATCAAAAGATAAATCATTGAATCCACCTTAGCATTACTTGACCAGAAATGATTGACGATCCAACTAGAAATTGTGATATTAATCGAGTGCATGAAGTAACCTAATTTTCCATTGTTACTCCAAATGGTAATTGTCGTTCCCCTAAATTCACATGCGTCATACTCTTTTCCTTAAAACAAATTCATCCTCTAATTTTGTTGTATTGGCTTGATAATACACCAAGAACCACTAGGACCAATTACAAAATAGATCACAACTCTTTCACGCATTGTTGCGCTCAATTCTCCATTACTACCCATCTCTACAAGAGAAGCTTGATGTGACTCGTGCTTAACGCCTTTCCCCTTGTTCCACCAGCATCAAGAAAGAAAAAGTTAAGTTTTGAATCCCTAAGTTCATTATCCTCAATGTAAGGAACATAGCTTTTCTTATAGAGAATCATCTCATACTCACGGGTCTCTGCAAACACTTCGAAGTAATCAGACTCGACACTTGAATGTGTGTTAGCACCCACCAACTCAATCTCCATGTTTTCTTTAAGATCCCCTATTTATGCTTAGATTTAATAATAACCTAAAAGAATATGTCATGATCTTGTAAAATATAAACTAGTGACCATTAGTGGAAAACTCAAGGAAACTTTCCATACTCATGATCTTCCCAAACTTTTTCTTCTTTTTCGTCTACGAAATAATCAACAAAATTGGGCGGCTTTGTAAGATCAAGTCCTGAATCAAATTCTTCTACGTTGAGTTTATCTTAAAAGGGTAACGATTATGTTTCAATAAGTTCTCACCTTTATTTCGACTTGACCTGCGAGAACAAGTTCGTACTTTGCACTTACGAATTATCTCTTGATTTCTTCTTCCTTTTCCTTGGGAATGAATGTGGCCGATTTCAAAAGTCCTTTCACCCTTTTCCACTCATAAACGATTGGCCATTGAATTTGCAAATGTCCCGAACTGAAACACTTCGAGTAATGTATCCTTGAATCATCCATTATTATTCTCTAACTTTGAAAAATAATGAATCTTGAGACCCTAGAAGGCATAGACGATTATTAAGTTGTGTTTTCGGCTAGATTTGTGTTTGGGCTTGATTTTAGTTTCTTTTGTTGTGTAATAAAGTTTCTTTTTAGTGGATAAGAAGGAAAAATAAGTGAATAAGAGCCTTATTTTAATGCTCTGATACCAATTGAAGCGTGGCTAATTGGGTTTCAAAAGAGTAACAAAAAGAAGTATCGATTTCGAAGCAAAATCATAACATTGAAGGATATAACCCATGATAAAGGATGAACCACCATTCAAAGCCTTGAAAGAGTTCACCACAAATGATATTAAAGGCTAAGCCACCATATCAATTGATAAAGAACCCACTTATCTCACCACTAACACAAAGTTAGAGAAAGAAAATAAGATTTCACCTAAGTTTTAGAGAACATGTAACTTCACGTTTTTCATTAATCAAATTCGCCTTTTACAGGTTACAATAATCTCCCTCTATAAGAAAAGCATGCTGGTAATAAACATTAGAAAGATTCCCCCAAAGTGAATCCAAGGGAAAATAACTAAGTAACTACAAGAAAGCATTAAAAGAAAGTTGAAATGTCAATCAAATTCATTGAACCTAGTTCAAAGGAAACGAATCGAATTTCCTCTTTTTTAGGTGGCTGAATCTTCCTTATTTCACCTTCATTCTTTGAATTGAACCTTTTGCATATCAAAACACAAATTACTGAATCCAACTCAGCGTTACAAGACCTGAAACGCTTGAGGATCCAACCTGAAATTATGGTTTGAATCGGGTGCACGAAGTAACATGATTTTCTATTGTTACTCCAAATGGTGATTGCGAATCCCCTACATAGACATGCATCAAACTCTTAAAATAACTGCAATTGATTTGTCAATCGAACGAGAAATAGGCTTAATACACTAATGATCGTTAAAAAGCATTAAATATGAACACAAATTACAATAGCAATTATATCTATTTCAAATCCAAGTATGATTGAAATAATCAATTTTTATAACTAATCAGAATGAGATCCACTTTGCACAAGAATTTCAATTGGTTTTCAATTGAAAGAAAAATATGCTTAAAACACAATTGAAAGCCATTGAAACCGAAATTCTTATAGTTTGAAAGCTCATTATGATTTAAATGATCAATTTTGGTTGTATCTAACAAGAACCTGTTCCATTTTCAAAAAATAGTTTCAATTGGTTCCTCTATTGAAAGAGAAATACGCTTAATACGCTAAAATCTTTAAAAAGCTGTAAACATGAACAACAATTCAAGCTGAAATTCTTGTTGTTTCAAAGCAGAGTGTGATATATATGGGCAATATTGTTGATATCGAATCAGCAATTTTCCAATTTCAAAAATCTATGTTTAATGCATTCGTCACTTGATAAATAAATAGGATTAAAATATGAGGATCGTTAAACAACGTTAACTATGAAAAGCAATAGCAACCGTACTTCTTATTATTTAAAAATGGAGTTTGAAATGATCAATTTTTTTTTTGTATTAGCTCAAAACATGTTCCAATTTTGAAAATATGTTCTACTGGTTCGTCAATTGAAAGAGAAATAGGCTTAAAACACTGTCGATCGTTAAAAAGCAATAAAAAATCAAAAGCAATCGCCATCGCAGTTCTTATAATTTTGAATCCTAGTTTGATTTAAATGATAAATATTGGATGTATCTAACCAGAACATGTTCCTGTTTCAGAAATAATTTTCAATTGGTTCCTCAATTGAAAGAGAAATACGCTTAATACGCTACAATCGTCAAAAAGCAGTAAATATGAGAAACAATTCAGCCTGAATTCATTTTATTTTAAAGTCGAGTGTGATTTATATGATCAATATTTTTGATATAAAGTCGAAAAATTTCCAATTTAAAAAATGTATGTTTAATTGGTTTGTCAATTGCAAAAGAAAGAGTCTTAAAACGATGCGGATCGTTAAACAACGTTAACTATGAAAAGCTATTACAACCGTAATTCTTATTATTTAAAAATTGTGTTTGATTGAAATCATCAACATTTTTTCCATCTGTTCAAAACATGTTCGAATTTTAAAAATAGGTTCTATTGGTTCGTCAATTGAAAAAGGTGTAGCCTTAAAACGCTAACGATCGTTTAATAGCGTTAAATATGAAGAACAATTGCAGTCACATGTATTATCAATTAAAAGCCTAGGATGATTTAAATAACTATAATTGTTTATATCTAACCAATTAAAAATTTAGTTTTAAATATTATTTTCAATTGGATCATCTGAAAGAGAAATACGATTAAAAATGCTAATGATCGTTAACAAGAATGAAATATGAACACCAATTACAAACGCAATTTTCAATATTTGAAAGCTGAGTATGATTAAAATAATCAATTTTTCTACTAACTAACAAGAAAGAGATTCAATTTTACAAAATTATTTCAATTGGTTTTTCAATTGAAAGACAAATAGGCTTAAAAATGATTAGGATCAATAAACAGCTTTCACTATGAAGAGCATTGAAACCCTAGATCTTATTATTTGAAAACCGAGTTCAATTGAAATGATCTATATTTTTTAAATCTATTCAAAACATGTTCCAAATATAAAAATAGATTCTATTGGTTCGTCAATTGAAAGAGTATAGGCTTAAAACGCTACATCCGTTCAATAGCTTTAAATACAAACAACAATTGCTCGCAACTATTATCTTTTGAAAGTCTAGGATAACTTGAATAACTGTAATTGTCTATATCTAACCGGAACATGAAGCAATTTGAAATAATAGTTTCAATTGGTTCATCAATTGAAAGAGATAAACGCTTAAAATAGTTTCAATTTATTATTATTAT
>ONZA01006629.1:6422-17289 GCA_900322205.1 Kewa caespitosa
AAAAAAAAAAAAAAAAAAAAAAAAAAAAAAAAAAAAAAACTAAACCCTTCATATGTTTTTGAAAATTAATACAACCCAAATTAAACACCCCCAAACTGTTTTCAAAAACACCTCCCCAAAAAAATATTGTATTCTCTTAATTTCTCTCTCTTAAAAATCCAGAAACTGTAGAAAAATAACCGCTAAAATCAAAAGTTTCTCTCTCTAAAGATACGTCCAAGTGCTCGTCCTCTTCCTCACTTAGAGGTGGAGCTTTGGTTAAATGTTTTTGGAAGGCTACCTGTATCATCAATTGTGACATTTCGTGTTGTCTGTAAGTTTATGGCTTTCTATGATTGATTCATCTTGTTTGGCTTTATTGCTTGAAATTGGAAATTTCGAAACCAACCACGTTGAAAAGTGGGTTTCCTTTGAAAAACCTTTTGTTAATTTCAACCATGTTACCTTGTAATATAGCTACAATGTTCATGACATGACTGATTTTCGTGACTTAAAAGTAGGTATTTCTCTAAAGAAGGTCATCCTTGTGTTTGTGGGAATGTCTTTGGTTTGATTCTTGTATCGAGGTATCGTCGTAGTGGACATGTTAAGTTTTCACTACAGAATATTTTTTATTAGAAAGGTATTAAAGTTGCATGTGTGTCCAATTGGAACAACAAGAATTGTAATGTTGTACGAGGCACTGAATGTCCAATGTGAACATCGTATTTACAGCATGTTTATAGGGTTTAATGTGGCTTATTCAATTTCAGAGTGTTGGTTTTCAACACCAATATTTCACTTGCTATTATATTTAGCCTTAGGGATGGTTGTTGGAAGATTAAGAATGTTGTTTCAATAGCGACTTTGAATTTGATTCGAATCAGAGTGATGCTACAATTTACTGGAATGGTTATAGATATTGGATTTCTAGAGATTCTAGAACAATAGCATCGTTTGATATTGTGTAGGAAGACTTTGTCTACAGTCAAACCCCAAGGCCTGCACTCTCAGCCGAAAGAAGATTGTTTCCTAGTGTGTATTTGGACTCGCTTGCCCTTTGCTATAATTATGGAGGTATTGCGTATAGTATTTGGATAAATGAGGACCCAATAAATATCAGATGGGTAAATATACACCGAGTAAATGCCCATCCTTCACCTATTAAGGTTTTATATAGAGAGGATATTGTCCTTCAACGCTTTGGATACATGTTTTTTTATCTAGCGAATGCTTCTATACAAGTTGATGATTGCATGGTTTTCTTCGCAAGTGATCACATGGAGATCCTGGCATTGCTCAACGCTTCAAACACCCAGTCCATGTTCATAACATAGAGCTATCAAGTTCTCACACTGAAATAGAATAACTAATCTTTTTTTATGTATCAGTTTGATGAAGGAAAGTACTAGCTTTGATGTATTATGTATTAGTGTCAGTTATTTATGTTTCATTTCGGTAAACAAAAGTATCAGTTTTTGTTATACTATGTATCAACTTTGTTTTGTTATGTATCCGTTTGATCAACAAAAGTATCATTGTTTTTTCAGTATGTATCAAGGTTGATAGATTATATATCAGTTTGTTTTCCTCATGTATCAGTATTCTTTAATTATGTATCCATTTGGTGAACCAAAGAATGAGCTTAAACATACTGGCCCAACATAATAAACATGTTTGTAAATTTGAATCAATATTATAGTATCGTCATTTACATAAAATGTATCATTTTATAAAGACATTGTATCACCTGTAACTAGTATCAAATGAAATCAAAATGGACTATTATTCAATCGCTATAAAATCACCAGAATATCAAAAAATTCAAGCAATCACTAATCAATTGCGTATAATTAATGGACAAGTGCGTTTGTGGTAGTAAACTAGCTCTCCACAAGCTGAACAATGTCTTTCGTTCTTCTGCTTCAGCGTCTTAGTAGCAAATTACATCATCTTTCCACTACCTTTGTTGTACAAGATCTTGGGAGGTTGAATTGTCACCTCACTTGGTTTACTGAATTTTATAAGAAACTTTATTTCTTGGTCCTTTGTCAATGGTTTTGATCCTTGTTCAACGATGCACTTTGTGAATTCTTTTAGTGTGCAAATGAGAGAATTAATTTTTTCCTCTTTCGATTGCACAACATCCACGCAAGTGTATATAGAAGACCACAAGTCACCCAAGACTCTCTTCATGCTGTTCAACATCATACATTCGTCGAACAGGTTCCCATCGAAGTCATACATCAATTTTTTTGGCGCATGCTTTGTCCATCTGTTGAGGATGTATTCAGCTGGTATTTCTTTTAATCCCTTATTCTTGAAAACCCACAGAATGTGTCTGCAAAGCTTTCCCTTCATCATAAACAACTTACAAAACGTTGTTGCTTCGTGTGTTTCGGCATTGTCTATAACTTCGAATTTGACATCATCACTTTTGTCAGATACCAACAAAATTTTTGTGTCCAACTCTCTTACTAAATTAGAAACACCAAATTTGAAGCAAGCTTCCATTAGCTCTTCCTGGAAATCATAGAAAATCTCATGTGTGTAAATTAGTGAGGTGAGATACAGAATGTATTAGTTTTTATAACAAATATATGAAGTTTGGAATAAAATCTACCACACATGTTTCTAAAAGTACTGCATCTCTTAAAAAATTTTCATGTATCACAAAAATAACATGTTAATATATCAGATACTAAAGAGAATGTATTACCTATTATGTTAAATTAATCACATACTACAATAATGACAGAGGAGCACTAAACTTTGAAACACGGACTATGATGGACAGGTTAACCAACAACTGAGGCAAGGAGTTATTTCTAGTTTTATTCAGTTTCAGTTGGTTGTACCTTTGGGAGTCGAGTGTGCTGATGAACCTCATCTAAAATTCCACCAAAGTTCCTTATGGGCTTAGGAAGTTGGTGAAGAAATTGTTCTCACTCTCTGACCTTTATGGATTCAGAGAAGACCCACCATGTACACATCTTTGAAGTAAGCGGGTATTCATAGCTCAATCTCCTTATACAAATCACACAACTACTTATTTGTCTTCCGGTCATACTTTTCCAGAATATCATACCACCCTTTTTTCAAACATGGGGCCTCTATCTTCATATCCCAAACACACGCATTAATATTCATCAAAACATCTATTTCTATGCAAACATATCTGCTCACCTTGTTGCTAACTTTTTCCATTATGCGCCAGATGTAGTATTGGTGTCTCGCCCTCTAGAAACCGTTTTCAAAACAAAATTTATGGAGGGATCTTGATTTGTTATCACATACTTTGGTTCGCAATTTTCCATTGCCTCCAAACACTTCTCAAACACCTATTGGTAAAACTTCTCATCCTCACGGGATAGAAATGCCGCCCCGAAGTAAATGCTTTTTTTGTAGTGGTTGACACCAGTGAAAGTGGAAAAAATCATGTTATACTTGTTCGTTGCATATGAGGCATCAATTGATACCATGTCCTCAAACAAGCTCTAATTCTTCCTACAAATTGGATCCGCCCAAAATATTCTACACAACGAATCATCCATATCTAGTTCATAAGAAAACTTAAACCCGACACATTCTTATTTCTATTTTTGGAAGCAGTTTGTCAACATTTGAGCATCACTGCTGTTTATGAACACCTTCACATCTCTTGAAAAGGTTTTTAAGTCTTAAAATAATGCTCCTATATTTTGGTAACCATTGACGTGTTCTTTGTAGACCCTATATGCTTTTATTGGCCCCCTATTCACTCTAGTGTTATATATTATGTATTTTTTGTGCCAACCTGAAGAGTTTTGACTTTGCTTCAAGAATTATTTACAAGTCGGTGTACAAACTGTATGGTTATGTCATCCCTTGAATTTGTAAACTACATATTTCATGGAACTAATGAGCTTGAACCCAATTAGTGCATCAAACCCAACTTATCCACCTTCCTTTTCTTGCAATTTGCTTTTTTAACCTCCGATTCATTCTAATTTGGGTTTTCAGCAATTACCACTGCCGCATCCACCTTGTCTTCAGTCTTCTTAACCTCTCTAAAGTCTTGTTTACTAAACACTATGTACTTGATTCTAATCGTGTTATCCGAGGCTTTAATTGTAGATGTCTTTCGTGTACGAAACCCACATGCCAAGGCGTAAACATTGTAGATGTTTATACCTTCCTCAAGTGTGTTGAAGACCTTCTCAACGTAAGAAATCGTCTTCGTTGGCGCATTCATTATGTACTCCTCTGATCTATTAGGAGTAGTGGAATGCTTAACAGCTGGTGTGGACGCATATTAACCAAAAACTTCTTCTTCATCCACAACATTTTTTACAAATCAAATAAGATAGAAATTAAAATTTGAGGTGACACATTTTCTATAAAAAGTGGTATAGTTTATCAATTAACTGGTACGTTTTTACTATTTTGCATTCTGACTCATTTTACAAAATAGCATTCTAACTCATTTTACAAAATAAGTATCTACTATATTTTCTACTAAAAATGGTATCTTTTATCCAATAACTAGTACTTTTTTACTACTTAGTATTTTGACTCATTTAAGGAAATAAAGTTGCAGTTTTCTGGTAGGTACTAGTTATATGCTACATTTTTGTATAAAAGTGATATATTTCACTTAGTATTCTGACTCATGTTTTCAAAATGAAAGTTGATGTGATACTATATTTTCCATTCATTGATACATTTCTCCACTAAAACTGATACTTATTTGCATAAAACTGATAGGTTATTATTATAATCACAATTCGAACTGTATTAAAGTCATGTTCTCAAAAGTACTAGAAGTTGTCAATGAGACAACACAATTTTAAAGTGAAATCAGAAGAACGCATTTCATAACTCAATCAAAAAATTATAACTTGAATAATGTGTTGGATTCTATGTAATATATGATCTAATCCTATAAAAGGGTAACACATAGAACTGGATCGTTACATGTACTCTAGTTCTCATATGTGCTACGTCTCAATGCATGCCTTCCCAAGTACACTATCAATTAGATCTTCTAGGCCATGTAGCCCTTTTGATCTACTCGTGGAGATGACCTCTAATAATCCCAAAGTGTTGCTCCTCTGAATTCACACACGTAGATTATTCCAAGGCGATAGCTACATCGGAATCACGAATGAGCTGTACGTTCCTTCTGGTTCTTCTCCTTAGTTCGAATGAACTCACTTTAAGGTTAGGGTTTGATGCAACGATTATGCCTTCTCTACTAATGTATTAGGTCAGTTAAGAGGCATTGCTCTAAACCGAATATCGGAGGCATAATCGCTTTATATAGGCAAAAGGAAAAAACCCCAAAAGGGGCGTGTATTATGCGCCTCTTTGGGCCTTAACAAATATGGCCCAAAAGGTCTTAATACTCGCTCCGTTCCAAAATAAACTTAAGGAATTGCCATTTTTCTTGTCCCAAAAAAAACTTAAGGAATGGTACATTGTGTCACCTTTTGACAAGTTTACCCTTACTAATCCTTCTTCAACAAGTGGGACCCTCTTCTTTTATAGGGGTGTTTGGAAAAACTTTTGGGCTTTTTTTGCTTTTACCATACATAGCGATTTTTCTTTTGAATTCGGCTACTTGATCGATCCACTCTCTGCATGCAAAAACCATTCCTTAAGTTTATTTTGGGACGGAGAGAGTACATCACAAGGAACTGCTCCTTCTGGCTTGCTCCATATCATCTTTGGACCCAAGGATCCGTCCTTGGACCAACATTTTGCTTAACCTTTGTGACGTTCATCAATCTACTTTTGTGCGATCCTTCAAAATCAATTGCACTTATCATTCGAGCTCAATGTCTATTGACCCAAAAGGTTCTGAGAGGCATCTAGCTACACATCACAATGACCCTAAGTCAATTGAATCGCTATCTCAGTTATTAATCGCAAGTCACTTACACCTTGACTGAGTGACATATTCATTCAATCTCCCACTTGTCATTTCGACAAGTGTGCAACTCCATTCACTTGTCACTTACTATCTTTTATTTGATTATAAGGCAAGATGTCAATCATCCTTATCAATTCAAATATGTTTCTTGATTCATAATTGAATTGTGAATCCAATTGATGAACGCCGCCGTAATCCAATTGAGCAATGCCATGCATATACATTTCCAATTCACCAAGTGGCCTAAGACAACTCCCCCCGAAGGAAGGACAATTTACATCTTGTGCATTCATGAATCCCTATTTAATTCATAATAGCCAAAACGTTCTTTTTATAACTTGCTGTTATGGAAGGCGTGTGAGAAAATCACAGAGTGCTAGTCCTTAAGCTGTTATTCATGACCACTCAGGTTTAAGAAATGTCTCGATATAGCTTTTTGATAGAGTCATATGAATTATTGATCTTATAGAGCTCTCACTGCGTATCTGTCCTGTCGTCAATTTCCAACTCATACACCATGCAATTGATCTTCGACACTCCCTCATAGTACTAAAAACAATACTGAGGTCAACTTTCAATGTAATCATCTTGGGTTGGCAAAAATTTAATTCCAACACCTAGATTAGGTACGCACAATGACAAACTCCAGTTCACTTAATGGAGTTTCATTAACCAAGACATCGTCTTGATAACATATTTGGATGTTTGTATTGCATTATTTGGATACGTAATCAAACTATACAGATTATTTTACATAAATCAAATCTGAATAGTATGATAATGCATAGAGCAATGTTTTACAATAATGAACTCCATATCATAATCTAAAACATGTAGGCTAATCACACACAAAGTGTGGCAGACCTACCGCAGAAGTATGACTCTCATGCTTAACTTGATCAAGTAGCTTAGTCAATGGATATGCTACGTTATCATCTTTATGTACTTTGCACATACTCACGTCGCCAGATTTTACCTATTGTCTAATAAGGTGATACTTTCTTTCAACATGCTTGGACTTCTGATGTGATCTTGGCTCCTTGGCTTGGGCGATGGCTCCATTATTATCTTAATATAGAGCCAAAGGTTCAACCGTCGACGTCATGACTCCAAGCTCAATGATGAACTACTAAATCCATACAGCTCCCTTTATTGCTTCTGAAGCTGCAGTGTATTCAGCCTATGTTGTATAAGCTGCCACGATGCTTTGCTTTGCACTCTTCCAGCATACTGCTCCTCCATTGAGACAGAAGACAACACCATATTGGGATTACGAATCTTCTCTGTCAGTTTGAAAGGACGCATAGGTGTAACCCTTTACAACCAACTCATTTTCTCCGCCGTAAACCAGGAATTTATCTTTAGTTCTCTTAAGATATTTCAAGATATTCTTGATCACACTCTAATGCGCCTCACCTAGGTTGGCTTGAAATATACTCGTCATGCTTAAGGAATAAGTGACAACTGGACGAGTACAGATCATGGCGTACATGATAGATCCTATAGATGATGCATATGCGATCTTACTCATGCGTTCTTGCTCAGGCAAGGTATTCAGACCTTGGGGCTTGCTAAGAATTGTGCCACGACTCATGAGTAGGGTACCCTTCTTGGCATTCTTCATGTTGAACCAAGTTACTATCTCGTCAATATACTTTCTTTGGCTCAATCCTATTAGCCTCCCTGATCTATCCTTACAGATCTTGATGCCAAGATGTACTCTGCTTGTCCAATATCTTTCATCTGGAAACATTCCTCGAGCCAAGCCTTCACAAACTCCAGCATTGGAATGTCGTTTCCAACAAGCAATATGTCATCGACATATAAGACCAATAAGGCAATCTTTCTCCCCCTAAACTTACAAGGTTCCTCTACATTTCTAATAAAACCAAATTGTGTTACGGCTTCATCAAAACACAAATTCTAGCTAGGGGATGCTTGCTTCAACCCATAAATGGATTTATTTGTATACCTTCCCAGCATTCATTGGATCAACGAAACCTTTTAACTGTGTCATTTACACATCCTCTTCAAGAAATCCGTTCAAGAAGGTTATTTTGACATCCATTCGCGAAATTTCATAATCATAATGAGCGGCAATTGCTAGGAGTATCCTAATGGATTTAAGCGTAGCAACAGGTGAAAAGGTGTCATCATAGTCAATCCTGTGTATTTGTCTATACCCCTTCGCCACAAGTCTAGCCTTAAAAACAAGTATGTTTCCATCCTTGCCCGTCTTGATCCTAAAGATCCATTTGCACCGAATGGGTCTAGCTCCATCTGACAAATCGACCAAGTCCCATAATTGATTCTCTAATATGGAATTTATTTCAAATTTCATGGCCTCTTCCCACTTGCTGGAATTAAGACTCTCCATGGCTTCCTTATAGGTAATCGGTTCTTAACTTTCTACAAGGAAGATGTCATGATTCTCAATCATAAAGATAGACACTTATCTGTCTGGCTGAGTCCCGACCCTTTCAGACCTTCAATGGTTAGGTGGTATAACTTTCGGAGTTTCCTTCGGACTTAAATATGGAGTTGTTTCTTCAACATTCCGAATAGGTGCAACTTCTTCAAAAAGACATGCACTCCTATCCAGCTCCATTTGTTGCTCATCTTGAATTTCTCCAAGATACACATTTTTCTCCCACTTGTCTCTTTGGAAATGAATTCCTTTTCCAAAAAGACACCATCTCGAGCAACAAGAATAACCCTTCGTTTCCTTTGCATATCCAACAAAGAAACATTTGTTTGGTTTTGGTGCAAGATTATCTCCGAGGAATCTCTTCACATAAGCCTCACACCCCTAAACCTTGAGAAAAGAAAACTTAGGAGGTTGTGCCGTCCACATCTCACATGGTGTCTTCTCAATAGCTTTGGACAGAGTCTTGTTTAGTGTGAATGCATCCATCTAGAGCGCATATGCCCATAAAGAAATAGGGAGGCCGAGTAGACCCATCATATAGATCGAACCATGTCCAATGATGTTAAATTTCTTCTTTCGGACACACCATTCCATTGAGGTGTTCCTTAAGGAGTCAATTTGAAAGTATCCCACAACCTTTTAGATTATCATCAAATTCCAGGCTCATATATTTGCCACCCCGATTCGAACGAAGTGCTTTAATCTTCCTGCCTAGTTGGTTTTCTATTTTTCTTTGAAACTCTTTGAATTTCTCAAAGCTCTCATGTTTGTGTTTCATTAAGTAGAAATATCCGTATCTACTTAATTTATTCGTAAACGTAATAAAGTAGCTAAACCCAACTCTGGATGTCGAACTCCTTTATGAGTCTCAAGAGTTCACTTGCACGCTCACCATTTTCAAAAAAGGGTGACTTTGTAATTTTCCCTTGTAAACATGATTCGCAAGTATCAAATGACTCGAGGTCAAATAAATTCAGAATCCCTTCCTTTAGAAGTTTCCGAATGCATTTCACATTCATATGGCCTAATTGACAATGCCATACATATGTGGGGTTAGAATCATTGGTTCTAGCCTTCTTGTTATTGAAACTGAGTATGCTATTGTCTAAATTTAGCAAGTAAAGCCCATTCTGTAAACGAGCCTCACAATAAAACTTATCATTCTTTGAAATCAAACAAGAGCCGTTCTTAATGTTTAAAGAAAAGCCTTCCATATCCAAGATTGAAAATGAAATAATGTTTTTTTAATATTTGGAACAAAATAAAAATTGTTCAACTCAAGTATAAATCTCGAAGGTTCCTACAATCACGGTAGCAACGTGGCTCCATTTCTAATTCTTAGGTCCACCTCATCCTTAGCCACCTCTCTAGGTTGCCTTAGTTCTTGCACATTTGCACAAATGTGAGCACCACATCCGGTATCTAATACCTAATCAAAAGTTGATGTAGCTAATATTACTTAATAACAAGGATACCTGAAGTGCTTGGGGCTGTCCCATTCTTCTGCTCCTCCTTCAACTGTGGGCAGTCTCTCTTCTAGTGCCCTTTCTTTTTGCAATAGAAGCATTCAATTTCCTTAACTGCCAGCTTCTTCTTAGCGGCCTTTTGCTTATGCTTTTGTTTTGACACTCTACCCTTGCCCTTCAACAGTTTGCCCTTAGAAGTTGCCAATTTCTTTCCTTTTTCGACATACAACACTTGCTCCTTACTTAAAGCTAGGTTCACCTCTGGTTCTACAACCTTGAGCATCTAATGAAACTCATGCATAGTCTTGTCCATCCAATGTATCTGGCATGTTTGCATGAATTAGCTGTACCCCTTATACAGCAAGTGAAGACAACGTCTATCTGAAGCAGTTGCGGGTAGACACACCCCACAGATTCTAATCTCTTAAAGTTGGCATATCCCTAAGACATGGGGACTAACTGGTTTTTCTTTGACGAGAGTAGCCCATTCAGGATAGCAAATACATGGTTTAATATTAAGAGATAGAGGGAAGTAGATAATCTTAACCCCCATGATTGCTCCTACACTTTGACGTTGTTGCCATCCAGATCAGTTCTATTTACAAATTATAATTAATAAATCTAAAAAAGGCATGTCTAATCTCAGTCATTGGTCTCTTTGATCAAAAGGCTCATATTATTTCTCACTTCTCATTTAACTCCTCCGTCTCATTTGAACTACGCACACACATGTATATACATACTCTGTGTGTGTGTATATGTGTTTATATATGTGTGTGTATATGTATGTGTGTATGTAGGTATGTATGTTTAAGAATATCAAATCTGATGAAATCTTTTTTATGAAGAGAATTCGTTTGTCAAACTCGAAGAATTCATCTTTCATACACCAAATTCACCAAGCTTAGATTTGTGGCTATTTTAAACGTGAATACAAATATTAGTAGTAGTTGAATGCATAACCTTGCGGCATTCTATGTGCTATTTTCTTATCTTGTTTTTGTGATAGTTCTACATTCTCCATATTAGCATAATTAGTGTGTCGTAAAGGGTTGAACAAGGCGTTTCCGGTCCATAGTT
>ONZA01006632.1:1730-23595 GCA_900322205.1 Kewa caespitosa
ATAATAAAAAAAATCTAAATCATTTAACAAAAGNAAAATATGTTGATGAGGTGGTTTAGTTTCATTATAATTTCTTTTTATTTAATAAACTATATAGTATATCTATTTCAATTTTATAACAACTTCCTAATGTAGAATATATTACAGTAAGAGTTATTAAAAAAGATCCAATGAGAAAAAAATGTCCATGAGAAAAAAAAAAAAGCTCTATCACCACTATTAGACCTTTATTTTTTTTTTATAATTAACAAAAGAAATTAGGTTGTGACAAAAATTAAAAACTTAAACCTTGTTAGTTAATTTTATTGGGTTCATTTTTTTTTTCCTACAATGTCATTTTCAAATTATGAAATATATATTGAAGATAATGGGTTCGTTACCCCCTTTTAGGGTGTCAGTTTTTAACTAGCGAAACATAATATTAAAGGAAAATGGATTCGCCTATCTTCTCCCCAAGGTATCAATATTTAGCTAATAAAATGTAATATTAAAGACAATGAGTTCGTCTATAACCTCCCTAGGATCCCATATTTTAACTAATTATCTTTAACTTCTAGACATTATTGTAGTTTTAGTATGCTCTAGATCAGTTATACATTCAGTTTGTTTCATGGGTAGTTCTAGCTTTTTTGATGCCAACCACTTTGAAATGGTGGACATTTTTCTCACGTTGCGTAACTTTATATTACGCTTAATTCTACATGAAAACTCTCTATCTCCTACACGTGCAGATAGTCATGGTGACACATTGATATTAGTGGGCCTCTGCAAGTTAGTAGGGCATATAGAGAAGCAGGTATTTCTCATCTCTAGGCCTTGTATTGTTACATGCTCATGTTTGCAAGTTCCAGGTTTAATCTATGATGAACTAATCATGAAATAGGAAATGAGACACGTATTCTGCCAATCAATAAATATCAATGAGTATTCTGAACACATTTCTTACAGGACGTTAAAATGTCTTTCATCTTTCACAAAAATATTTTTTTATGCTAATATCAGCATTAAACAATAATATGCATTCAACATTCTATTTTATAAGCTAAATCTTTCTCTTTTTTTTTAATAGAATATTTAATATATATTACCGTGCATCGCATGCGCATAAGACTAGTTAGTAGCTGATTCTCCCTTTCTAGTACGATATCTAGTCTTATTGGCTTTAGGTACTCTCAACTTAATATATGTCCCATCCAAAACACCCAAACAATTGTATCTTGGCAAAAGTTGCTACTAATTGTCTCTTGTGACCTTTTCAAGCGCATCGCAACCAACCTATGCTTCTGATCATAACCTGATATATTTAGAAAGTTTGCAACTCGCTCCTCAATCTTCATGTTTCTCGAAGCAACCCACACGGCACCCTAAATGTATTCCTATCAATTACTAATTGATGAATGCAACTACCATCCAAATAAAGAATACTATTTACATTTTTAAACTGTTGCCTAATGGGTCTTGTTTCGGAGTTTTATTCCGCATTGAACCCTTAAAACGTCAAAGGGAGATTTTTGTACTAGACTAAGATACTAGGGAAATAAAGTTTGCATCCGGATGTTAGTTTGGGATCCTACAAACAATAGCAAACATGAACTACCCCCAGGGTTGGTCCAAGGAACTGCCCTTCAATGCTTAACTCAGCACGTGATTACTAAAAGCAAGGTGACATGTTAGAATGAGAAGGAAAGAGGAGGTTATTTGCTCCGAGATGAAAAGAATAATGTATTGGTAAATGAGTAAGAAAATGAGCATGTACCTTTTCCAGGATGCCCAAGGGTCCTTTATATAGGGCTCTTGGGAATCATGAGACCAATTAAGGCTTGACATGTCAGTCCTACTGAGTCTGGATCATGTAGAGCATTCGTTTGGGCCTTCAAATCTGGGCCCAATTTGTCATCTGAGAGTCAGCCCCATGACGACCTAATGATCACTTCGTAGTGATACTATCCCAAGGTCAGGGTCTGGGGATGGCCCAACTATAGGACCACCTCGGATAGAGATCACTCTGACGTCGTCTTGGGTGACCTTAAAATGGGCATAACATTTCCCCTGAGGTTGGGTCTCCACTTTATATGGGGGGACCCCACCTAACGCCTATAACAATGTGGGCCACTCGAGAAGACCAACGATTGCACAAATCTCGAGGTGTTACAGTTTGACGTGTAGCATGGGAATGTTAACAGGTGTCGCCATATGGGGAGGAAGATGAATAGTTGATTTCCTCCTATATACAGGGGCTCCTTTCTCTCATATTCTACACATTTTTAGAGAGAGGAACTCTGCTTTTAGAGAGAGAAATTTTGAGGTCATTACTTCTCTTGTTTATTCGTTTGTTGTACAATAGGTATTCTTTCTTCATTTATTTTTTGTGTTGTATAATATGTTTCCACGTAGTGCACATTCCACATTGGTCCCCACCTCGAGGGGGTCTGGTCAAGGGGCTCAGGGAAGTTATCCCTAACTGAGCCCGGCGTATGAGGCCTTGTTGGCTTCAGTTCACAATAGAATGGCCTCGGGTGAGTCTGTTCTGGATCAGTTCCATAAGGAGAGGTAAAGATTGATGGACAAATAGGATGAGATGGACAAGTTGCGCGTTCCCTTGGATGTGGTTTCACTTCGTGCCTTGCATACCCAGGGTTGTGAACCTGGCATGGCAGGTGGCGGTTCTTTCAACGACGGAACTCTTCCACCGTTTGCCGAGGGTGGAGTCCATTCAGGGTCGCCCCTGACCCCAAAACATGATTTTTGCACTACGCCACCTTCGGCGGCTCTGGCATCTTGTTAGAGAATAAGGAGGAAGATGTTTGCTTGTAAGAAGCCACCTATCTGGCAACCTGAGCATTCTAAGGAAGATCTTACGCCGCCGTCTGCTGAGGTCGGTAGAAACCATGAAACGGCCGAGGCAAATTTTAACGTCGACGACTCCGGTGCAAGTATTTTCTTCGTTGGTGAGTTGATATTTTTTTCATGCTTGCTTTTTAATGCTTGATGTCCAGGAATGAGTCTTTTTGTTCTCAAGGTTGTTGTATCGAGCTAAAGCAGGTTATGCGACGAATCTGTCTCTTAGGGTCAATCGCCACCACATGCCGAGGCAATGGGGGACAATCAAGTATAGTCTTCCAAAGTTGAGTCATCGGAGTTGGATATCAATGACGAGGTTAGAGGAGAGAATCAGATCAGGGTGGAAGATGAGGAGGACGATGTTGATGATGATGTCAAGTTCGATGACATGGTTGTCAATGAGGGGATCCGTGATGGTTGGGCTGTGGTCAGTTCCCTTGTTAGCTTGACGATCGAGAAAGATGATATGTCAACCGCGGCAACACTTGGAACTGGTGAGGCTCGTACATCTGAAGCCTAGCCCACCAACATGGAGGAGAAAAAGAAAGTGAAGTTGGGTCCGGCCAACTTATGAACTTAGTGGATCATCCCGGATGATAAAATAATAAAAACGGTGAGGAAGTTCGGGTCCACGTGCAACCTCGAGCTTGTTCACCCTGACAAAGATAGGTTGATGTATGCTCCCATTTCAGGATCGATTTTGGTGTATCTGCAGATTTCAGAATTCAAGTTTAGGTATCCGATTCCGGCATGCACCATGTCGCTTTTTCACGAGCTGCAACTGGCTACATGTCAATTGTCGCCAAATTCGTGGGCCATGATCTCATTTTTCTTATGTATTTGTAAAGTGTATAATTTCACCTTGACATTGGCGCTTTGGTTTGCGCTGACGTTGCTCCTTTGTGGGACTCTAGATTATAAGGGTTTTCACTATCTCAATGAGGCCATTGTCTGCCTTTTGGTGCCTCTCAAAGCCAGTTTAGTCCATGACTGGAAGGACAGTTACTGGAACCTGAGAAGAAGATAGGTTCTTGGGGTGTTCTAGGGTGGAAGAAAGGAAAGATGCTCCATCTATGTTATCAGAAGGCGGGTCATCTTTCGTTGTCGTCAGCCAACGTCGCGGCGTTGGAGTATTTCAAATTTTCAGGGAAGTTCTCCACTCCATTGAGTCATCTTCCCATGAAACGTGCAATGTGGTGGAAGCCCTCGACGGACTGGTTCGTGAACAATACCTTCATGACCTACATGGGTCTCATGAGGTGGGACACTGGTAGATTTCTTTAGCTCGCTATCCCTCCCACCCAGTTGTTTAGTCCAATGTTTTGGACTAGCACTTGATTTGCACTCGCTACAAAAGCCAAACTGATGGATAAAGGGGACCCTATAAAAGAAAAAATGGGGACCTCGGCCCGGGCGGAGTCACAAGCCTGGATGGACCGAGAGTTGCAGCTCAAGATAGCTGCTAAGGCTATAAAAGGCATTAGTTTCCTAACTTCGTTTTTGTTTTGTTTCATATTTTGTATTACGTTGTTATGACATTTGCTCTGTGCAGTAAACTTCAATGTCGGTTTCGTCGTCTGGGGTGAAGCGCAGGCCTTCGACACCAAGGGTTGCTTTGACCCCAAATAGAAGTTGGGGGACCTCCGACTCTTCTGTGGTCACCATGGCAGAGCATGCCCGCAAGAAGCCTCACACTAACCTGCGCAATTGTTGGGTAATATGTAGTACATAATCTAATCATATAAAAGCAGAACACATAGAAACGGATTGTTACATGTACTATAGTTCACAAATGCTTTACCTCTCAATGCGTGCGTTCTTGAGTATGCTATTAACCAAATATTCTAGGTCACGTATACCTCTTGATCTCCTCGTGAAGATAACCTCCAATGAGCCTCAAGTGTTGCTCCTCTGAATTCACACACGTTGATCAATCCAAAGCGATAGCTAGATCGGAATCACGAAGGAGCTGCTCCTTCTGGTTCTTGTCCTTGGTTCAAATGAACTCACTTTAGGGTTAAGGTTTGATGTAACGTTCATGCATTCTCTCTTGATGTATTAGGTTAGTTGAGAGGCATAGGTCTAAACCTAATATGTGAGGCATAAGCCCTATATATAGGCACAAGGAATAAGACCCTAAAAGGGCCATGTGTTATGCGCCTCTTTGGGCATGGCCCAAAGGCCTTAACACAATAGAGGGAACCATTCCCCTGCCTTGTTTCATTACATCTTTGGTCCCAAGAAACAGTTCCTTGACCAACTTATTGCATCGTACTTATGACGTTCATCAATCTACTTTTGTGCGATCCTTTAGAATCAATTGCACTTAGCATTTGAACTCAATGTCCATTGGCCCAAAAGGTTGTGAGAGGCATTTAGCTACATATCACAACAATCATAATTCAATTGAATCACTATCTCAATTATTAATCCCAAGTCACTTGCACCTTGACTGAAAGGACATATTCCTTCAATCTCTTACTTGTCCTTTGGACAGGTGTGCAATCCCATTCCCTTGTCACCTATTATCTTTGATTTGATTACAAAGTAAGATATCAGTAATCCTTCTTAATTCAAATCTGTTTATTGATTCCGAATTGAACTGTGAAACCAATTGATTAACACCATAATCCAATTGATCATGGGCATGCATTTTACAGTTCCAATTCATCAAGTGGCCTAAGACAACTGCCCCTGAAGGGAGGAAAATTTCCATCTTGTGCATCCATGAATCCCGAATTATTTCATAACAACCCGAACGTTCCCTTTATAACCTCCAGTTACAGAAAGCATTTGACAAAATCATAGACTGCCAATCCTCAAGTTCTTATCCATGACCACTCAGGTTTTAGAAATGGCTTGAGATATTTTTGTGAGACACTCATATGACTTTTGATCTTACAGATTTCTCACGACGGATCTGTCCTTTTATGACTTCCTAACTCATGCCTATGCAATTGATCCTCGACACCCTGCCATAGCACATGAAACAATACAAAAATGAACTTGCAATCTAATCATCTTGGATTGTCGGAATTTATATTCTGACACCTAGATTAGGGGCGTACAATCACAAACTCCAGTTCACTTAATAGGGTTTCATTAGCGAAGATATAATCTTGATAACCTATTTGGATGTTTGTATTGCTTCATTTGGATATGTAATCAAATAATAACGAATATTTGAAACGAACAAAATCTGAATAATATGATAATGTACATAGCAACTTTTTAAAATTATGAACTCCATAGCATAATATAAAACATGTAGGCTAATCACACACAAAGTGTTGAAGACCTATCTCGTGCTTAACTTGATCAAGTGGCTTAGTCAATCGATCTGCTACATTATCATATGTATGTACTTTGCAAATGCTTACATCACAAGATTTGACTCATTGTCTAATAAGGTGATACTTCCGTTCAACATGCTTGGGCTTCTGATGTGATCTTGGCTCCTTGGCTTGGGCGATGGCTCTGTTAGTATCGCGATAAAGAGCCAATGGTTCAGCCGCCAATGTCACAACTCCAAGCTCAGCTATTAACTTGCAAATCCATACGGCTTCCTCTACTGCTTCTAAAACTACAATGTATTCAGCCTATGTTGTAGAATCTACCATGATGCTTTGCTTTTCACTCTTTCAACACACTACTCCTCCATTGAGACAGAAGACGAAACCAGAATGGGATTGCGAATCGTCTTTGACAGTTTGGAATGACACATCGGTGTAACCCTTTACAACCAACTCCTCTTCTCCGCCATAAACCAAGAATTTATCTGTAGTTCTCTTGAGATACTTCAAAACATTCTTTGCCACACTCCAATAAGCCTTACCCTGGTTGGGCTGAAATCTACTCGTCATGCTTAAAGCATACGAGACGTTAGGATGGTACAAATCATGGCGTACATGATAGATCCTATAGCTTATGCATTTGGGATCTTACTCATGCGTTCCTGCTCAGCCATGGTCTTCGGACCTTGCTTCTTGCTAAGAAATGTGCCACAACTCGTGGGTAAGAAATGTACCTTTATTGACATCCTCCATACTGACACGAGTTACTATCTCATCAGTATACTTTTTTTGGCTCAATCCTTTTAGCCTCCTAGATCTGTCCCTTCATATCTTGATGCCCAAGATGTATTCCACTTGTCCAAGGTCTTTCATCTGGAAACACTCTCCAAGACAAGCCTTCATGAACTCCATCATTGGAATGTCGTTTCCAATGACCAATATGTCATCGACATACAAGACCAAGAAGCCAACCTTGCTCCCATTGAACTTCTTGTATATACAAGGTTCTTTTGCATTTTTGATAAAACCAAATTATGTTATGGCTTCATCAAAATGTAGATTCCAGCTACAAGATGCTTGCTTCAACACATAAATTGATTCTTTAGCTTGCATACCATTCCATCATTCTTTGGATCGATAAAACCTTCCGACTCTGTCGTATACACATCCTCTTCGAGAAACCTGTTCTAGAAGGCTGTTTTGACATCCATTTTCCAAATCTCATAATCGTAATGAGCGGTGATTGCGAGGAGTATTCGAATGTATTTAACCATAGCAACAGGTGAGAAGGTCTCATCGTAGTCAATCCAGTGGATTTGTCTATAACCCTTCGCCACAAGTCTAGCCTTAAAAACAAGTATGTTTCCATCCTTGTCTGTCTTGATCTTAAAAATTCATTTGCACTTGATGGGCATAGAACCATCTGTCAAATCAACCAAGTCCCAAATTCGGTTTTCGAACATGGAATCCATTTCAGGTTTCATGGCCTCTTGCCATTTGCTGGAATTTAGACTCTCCATGGCTTCCTTTTAGGTAGTCGGTTCTTCACTTTCTATAAGAAAGATGTCAGGGTTCTCAGTCATAAAGATAGACTCTTATCTACCTGGCTGAGTCCTGACCCTTTCAAACCTTCTTAGGTAAGCAGTATAACCTCTGGAGTTTCCTCCAAATTTATATTTGTAGTTGTTTCTTTAACATTCTGAGTAGGTGCACCTCCTTGAGTAAGACTTGCACCTGTATCCAGCTCCATTTGTTGCTTATCTAGCATTTTTTCAAGATGCACATTTCTCCCAGTTGTCTCTTTGGAAATGAACTCCTTTTCCAAAGTGACACCATCACGAGTAACAAATACTTTGTTCTCAGATTGGTTGTAGAAGTAATAACCCTCTATCCCACAAAGAAACATTTGTCTGATTTTGGTGCAACCTTATCTTCGAGCAATCTTTTCAGATAAGCCTCGAACCCCCAAACCTTGAGAAAATACAACTTGGGAGGCTGTCCCATCTACATCTCATGTGGTGTTTTCTCAACGACTTTGGATGGAGTCATGTTAAGTGTGAAAGCAGCCATCTCGAGTGTATATCCCCGGAAATAAATAGAGAGGTCGGCTAGATCCATCATAGATCAAACTTTATCAAATAATGTTTGATTCCTCCTTTGGGACACACCATTCCATTAAGGTGTTCCTGGTGGAGTTAGTTGTAAAAGTATTCCACAACCTTTTAGATGTTCATCAAATTCCAGGCTCATATGTTCACCACCTCCATCTGATCGAAGTGCTTTAATCTTCTTGCCTAGTTGATTTTCTAGTTCAGTTTTGAACTCTTTTAATTTTTCAAAGCTTTCATGTTTGTGTTTCATTAAGTAGACACATCCATATCTACTCAAGTCATCCGTAAATGTAATACCTCTGGCATTCGAACTCGTTGGTCAACATACATCTTTATGTATGAATCCCAATAGTTCACTTGCACGCTCACCCTTTCCAGAAAAGTGTGACTGTCATTTTCCTAAGTAAACATGATTCGCATGTATCAAATGACTCGAGCTCAAGTGAAGTCAGAATCCCTTCCTTTAGAAGTTTCTGAATGTGTTTCACATTTATATGGCCTAATTGATAATGCCATAAATATGTAGGGTTAGAATCAGTGGTTCTAACCATCTTGCTAGTGATAGGGAGTATGATTTTGTCTAAATTCAGCAATAAAACATATCATTCTTTATGTTTCGGGTGATTTTGGGTATAGGGAGTGGACCCTCGAACACTCAAAGGGTTGAAGAGCCTTAATTGGTTGAGAGAAGGAGAGTGCTAATGAGTCTCGTCGGAAGAAGGGTACCTGCGCAAAGAACGCACGTGAACTAACCCCAACGTGGTTCGGGGAACGATCCTCCGACGATCAAGTCACTATGGAGAGTCCAAGAATAATAGATTTTCCCAAAGGGGCAAATTAAATGCTCTTTAGGGCACTCAAATCTTCCTTGAGAAATGGAAAAGACTTGAATACTCTAGAGAGAGAAAGTCAGTATTTAATCTCAATCATAATCAATTTCTCAGTTGTTTTCTCCTTACCTTGAAAGCTGTGTTTGCCTCCTATTTATAAGATTTTCCCAAAGAATTCTAGGGTTGTAGCCTGACCACTAGGAAAATGCCACGTGGACATGCCTCCTTTGGGCCTAGCAAGGAAATGGGCCCTGGGGGCCACCAACCAAATCCGGGCATGTGCTTGACACGTGCCATCTTTCGTATCTTCTAGAATCTTCCACGAACGCTGCTCTACCAAGGATGATCCTCTCTTGGTGCCGAAGGGACCCTTCGGTGGTGCACCCCTTCGTCCTTCTCTCGAGTGGACCCCTCGTTGAAGGGGGAAAGAGGGTCCTCACAGTCCGCTTCTTAGAGAATCCCTCATCCTACCCCTGGCAAGGGAGACGAGGGTCAATCGCCCAAGCCCTTAGGGTGAAGGAGGGAGCCAAGGCACTGTCCACGATCTTCAGACCCGCCGAGAGGTACAACCCCGTAGGGATGATTGGGCTGAAAGGGGGAGCCCAGGCCGAAACCTACAAAACATTTGCCCCTCGTATTGGGCGTAGCCCTGAGCTTCAACAAAGGGGCCTTGCTCGATACAAAATAACTGAATGGGCGAGTGGTCTTCACTCATCTAAGAAGTGTGACCCTTCACCTTTCGCTGCTTTGGAAACGTCACTTTAGAGGGGGTGCCCGGAGAATGGTCAACACATGGAAGGTCTTGGGGTATTGTCCTAGCACATTCCTTAACGGACGTGACGCTTTGC
Source organism: Kewa caespitosa (assembly GCA_900322205.1). Lineage (NCBI taxonomy): Eukaryota > Viridiplantae > Streptophyta > Magnoliopsida > Caryophyllales > Kewaceae > Kewa > Kewa caespitosa. Next base: position 11,654 of record ONZA01006632.1, read on the forward strand.
CCAAAAGGCGCGATGTCTTGCCTCCCTGTTATTTTGCCTCTATAAATAAAATGCCCCTCACCTCCTCTTCCTTTATTTGATCTTCGCCCATTTTTTTTGAGTTTTAAAGAGAGAAAGTTTCTAAATAGAGAAGCTCTCTATCCTTGCTCGCATTCAGGACCAGGTCGGTCTCCACGGTTACGTCGTCTCTGTCTCAGGTATCTTCATCTCCCTTTGTAAATATGTATCTAAACGACTATGAATAGGATCCCATCCTCGGGGCCTTCATCGAGATGACCCCGGAGTCTTGTTTAGCGCACCTAAGGGGGATTGTGGAAGCGCTTCGGCTCTCTGTTGAGGATGAGGGCTTTTTGCCCAGGGGCTCCGACCCCCGGGAAGCTCCCTTCTAGGCGCAAGACAACTTTGGTCGGTAGATCAACGTGAATAACCTCTGCAAAGCGAAGGGACCCCCATCCATGGGTCACGAGGAGAGTGGCGACCCCTCGTCCAGCCCTCGGCCTCCTCGCCCTGAGGAAGTTAGTAATAAGTCGTCCGAGACCAACACCGACGCGGTAGGAAAAGATACCAATAACAGTAATAACGATTGTGCTTCAGCTCCGTTGGGCTAGGCGGCATCAGTGCAGGCTCGATATGTCCGTAGAAAGATTGTGGCTAGAAGGATGGCTCAGACAAAGCAAATAGCTCGCAGGGCACCTCGCGGAGTTGAGGATGAGATGTACTCACCGTCCGCGGAGACTGCCAAGTTGAAGCAATCGGGAAGAAGGAAGCTTGTTCTGGACGAGAGTTCGGAGCCGGCTTCGTCTGTTGGTAAGTGATTTTTAACTTTTTCCTTTATCTTTCCTCGGTTCTAGCTAGCTCGTCACGCTTTGGGTCCCGACACGGTCACCGTAATTGAGGAGGAGGAGCCGGCCTCGAATACATATTTGGGTACCAAACCCAGTAGTTCGGCGATACTCGACGACGAGCGTAACTTCTACTGGTCGTGGGTCAGTGGTCCTGAAGGGTCGATCTTGATAGCGCCGGAAGGTTGGTCGATGGTTGACGCCCCCAAGGGCGCTCTAACCTTTCATAAGCTTTCGGGTAAATTAAGTTTCCGACTACCCCTTCACCCCTTCGCCCTCTCCCTGCTAAGGGCCCTTGGTGTCGCTCCGGTGCAGCTTCTCCCCAATACATAGGGACATATCACTTCTTTCATTATTTTTTGCAATGTACATAAAATAACACCCACTCTCGGCCTTTGGTCTCTTGTGACAAACGGCCCCAGTCTGCACCAAAGGGTGACTCCCTTTTTTACTTTGACTGAGACACGAGTATGTCTTCGAGCCCACATTGCCATCCAAGAACGAAGATTGGGTCTCCAAGTACTATTATGCCGGGGCCCACAAGGATTTTTTTGGACGGTATACCTAGGTGGAATTCCTCTCCGACATCGACCTCTTTTGGCAAGCCTTCGGCAGAAGATAGGGCCACCCTAAAGCTCTTGCACTACGAGACAAAATTTGCAAGGCAAACACGAAGATCTAGGTGAAGCTTCCCCTTTGGTGGATACCCGAGAGAAAGTGGCTGGAGGAAGAGGAGTTTCTAGGGTACCATGGGATCAGCGATGCCATGGACCGGAGTATTTTCCCTTTGTTTCATTTTTAATTTTACTTGTTCTTTCATCGTTGTTTTCTAACCCCTGCCGTCTTCTGTTGGCAGATACTGCTTGTGTTTCCTTGATGTCGAACATGGCGGGTTCGGACAAGACGGGGGTCTCATCGCAGAGCAACCTCCAGTCCAGGAATGTGACCGAGAACTAGCTCGTCCTAGCCGAGGCAAAAGTGGTGAGTTTTGTGTTTAATGTTTTCTTCTTCATCTTATGCTCTGTTTCTTACCCTCCCATCTTACGTCTTTGCAGAGGGTTGAAGCCAAGAAGAATGGTGCCGGGACGAAGCGTAAGACGGAACTGGTAGCTTCCTCGTCTTCTCCTGCGACGACGAGATCTCAGGTGCCTAATCCTTTGAAGAAGGCGGGCATCGAGAAGGAGTTGAGGAACGTGGTGGAGGTCCTTTCAGACAACAATCTCGAGAGAGACATTCCGACGGCAGTCGTAACGGGGCTGCCCGTGCTGAGTCCTCCATCTGGGTCCACCAGGGACAAAGGGAAGAAGCCACTCGTTGCTCCTCGCCTTCCCTTTCGCCTCCCATAGGTGCCCCGCCGAGCGGTAGCCTCTCGCCGAAAGGTCTTCTACCCCGGTATCTCTCTTGTACCCAGGAAGAGATGATGAAAGTGGCCGCCTCCTTCTTGGAGATGGACGTAACCGAGGAGGATGAGAGGTTCTTAGGAGATCGTCCAGGCGTTACTGAGTACATGGCCTGTCGTTTAGCTGCAGAGATACATCTCTTTTTTTGTTGCTGCCAGGTCTCTTCTTGGTCTTCAGGCTAACTTGCTTTCTCTTTGTGTAGTTGGTGCTCCTCTCTCCTCATTGCACCAAGATGGCTCAGCGGGAAGCATCATCCCGAGAAGAGAGACGAGGCTGTGAAGGGAAAAGAGAGGGCTGAAAAGGCCAAGAAGAAAGCCGAACTAGCCAAAGGGAAGGAGAAGATCATGTCTCTTCAAGCTGAGCTGGCCAAGGAGAAAGAAGTGGCGAACGCCATTTCCAAGTCCTTGGAGGACAAGGTAGTTGCCTCCGAGAGGCTGTTCATGGAGAGCCTCAGGGAGCCCTTCATGGCTATCTTCGACTCTAAGAAGGGCTACTCAGCTTTACTGGCGAGGTGGGTCATCATGCTCTTGCCTAGGCGGGGGAGGATACGTCAATGGCTGAGGAGGCTTATGCTGAGGAGCTGGAGTGGAACCCTCGGAACCACTACCATAAGGCTTTGATTGGTGACCTCTCTGACTTCGATACCGGCTTCGTGGATGCGATCGGGGATCACTTGGGGCCTCACGCTAGAGGGTGCTTACGATGAAGGGGCCGAGGATCAAGATGCCGACGAGGACTTGTCTCGCCTGGAGGATGCTGCTGAGGGTGTCTCCCCGCCCCAGGGTCATGATGCCATCAATGATGATGCGGCCGTTTCTTCTTCCCCCGTCTCCCCTTCGTCTTGAGGAGGGTTGTTGTTTTTTTCTTTTGTCTTGTAATGAATTGTGAATAATTTCATCTTTCAATGGGAATTGTCCATCTTTTTTATGCTTATGCTTCGTCTTTCTCTCTATACTAGCCTTGGTCAAGTAATCTCTATTGAGTGTGATGAAGGCTAGGTGGCTGCTCTGAAAGGGTGGACGAAGGGTAGCCATCCATCCCCTTGCCCCTACTTGAACATGGCAGGGCGGTGATGCTTGAAAGGTGTAGACGAGGGAGGATGGAGCCCTTCATCTAGTTCTTCTCCTGGGTTGGGAACGCTGCATCCTTCAACTGCGCCAAGTCCGCCGGGATGGGGTCTCGTCCAATCATGTTAGACGTGTTTCATCCATTTAACCCCAGGATGAGGTCTCGTCTATTCGTGTTAGACGTTCATTCATTTGCCCCCATGGTGGGGTCTCGTCTAACCATGATGTAGACTTCACTCATTTGCCCCCATGGTGGGGTCTCGTCTAACAATGATGTAGACTTATTTCATTTTCTCCCATGGTGGGGTCTCGTCTAAACGTGATAAAGACTTAGTTCATTTTCCCCCAGGATGGGGTCTCGTCTATTCGTGTTAGACGGTCATTCATTTGCCCCCAGGATGGGGTCTCGTCTATTCGTGTTAGACGTTCATTCATTTTCCCCCATGGTGGGGTCTCGTCCAATCGTGATGTAGACTTCATTCATTTGCCCCCATGGTGGGGTCTATCTAACTGTGATGTAGACTTAGTTCATTTGCCCCCATGGTGGGGTCTCGTCTAACCGTGACAAAGACTTAGTTCATTTGCCTCCATGGTGGGGTCTCGTCTAACCATGATGTAGACTTAGTTCATTTGCCCCCATGGTGGAGTCTCGTCTAACCGTGATGTAGACTTAGTTCATTTGCCCCCATGGTGGGGTCTCGTCTAACCGTGATGTAGACTTAGTTCATTTGCCTCCATGGTGGGGTCTCGTCTAACCGTGATGTAGACTTAGTTCATTTTCCCCTGTGATGGGGTCTCATCTAACCGTGTCGTAGACAGTGCATTTACTCCCGTGGTGGGGTCTTGTCTAATTGTGTTGTAGACTAATTTTATTTTCCCCTATGGTGGGGTCTCGTCTAACCGTGTCATAGACTAAGTTTATTCGCCCCTGTGGTGGGATCTCGTCTATCAAAATATAATAGAAAAACTTGCAAGGCAATATATATTCGAAAATGCATGAGAGCCGAAAACAAATCCAGTCCTGGCTTCTTGGGGGATCCAACCCCTAGTGGCTGAAGGCTACACAAAATAGATAAAGGCTGTTTGGAAAAGCCTACCCCTCTCAGCCGAAGGCCTCACAAAATGGATAAGAGACTGCTTGGGGGAGCCTACCCCGTCATCTAGAGAAATTTAGGAATCAAAAGTTTGTCAAGGCTGTTTGGGGGTGCCCACCGCAACGAGTCTCCATGATGAGACCGCGTCCTAGACGAAAAATTTTCGGAGATTGTTGATGTTCCACGGCTTTCCTATTTTCCTCCCTTTTGGGGTTTCCAGTCGGTAAGTCTTTCAATTTATGATTTCCATCACCCTAAAGGGTCCTTCCCAGTTGGGTGTTATCTTCCCTTCCTCATTTTGTCTTCCCACAGATTCCGTGGTTCTTACGACGAGGTCTCCCACACTCAGCTTTCTCGCTTTCACTCTTCGGTTGAAAGCCCTTATCATCCTTTGCTTGTAGTTTTCGGCCCTCAACAGTGAGTCCCCTCGCACTTCTGGGAGGAGGTCGAGGTTGTGTTTCATCCTCTCGTCGTTTGTCTTGGGGTCGAAGTTTTTAATCCTCAGACTCTTGTTGGCTAGCTCCAACAGCAGTACTGCTTCAGAGCCGTAGACAAGGTTAAAAGGTGTTTCTCCCGTGATTGCCTTCTCCGTTTTTCTCGACGCACATAAGACCTCTGTTAGCATGTCGGCCCACATTCCCTTGGCTTTGTCAAGCTTCTTTTTAATGCCATTCACTAAGATTTTGTTGCTTGACTCCACCTTGCCATTCGTCTAGGGCCTTGCTACGGCTGTGAAGTTTTCTTTCACTCCATATTCTTCCAACTAGTCAGTGAGCTTTCATGTGTCAAACTGTCGGCTGTTGTCAAAAATGATGCTTCGGGGTGTGCCGAAGCGTGTAAGGATGAACTTCTTCACATCGGTAACTGTTATGTTCTTAACGGCCCTTGCTTCGATCCACTTAGTGAAGTAATCAACGACAATGATGGGGTACTTCAGCTGTCCCGGTGTGTGTGGGAAGGGACCCACTATGTCCTTGCCCCATAGCTGAAAAGGCATTGGAGAGAGGATCAGTGTCAACTCGGCGGAAGGGAGTTTCAAGACCGGAACAAAGGCTTGGCACTTTTCGCAACTCTTTATTATCTCGGATGCATCGCTCCACAAGGTGGGCCAACAGAAACCTAGCCTTAGGATCTTGTGTGCCACGGTCCTTTCTCCTTGATTCGCTCTGCAGATGCCTGCGTGGGCTTCTTGGATAATCTCCTTCCCTTGTGTCTTTGAGACACATTTTAGCAGTGAGTGGCTCAAACCTTTCTTGTACAGTGTACCATCTCTGAGTTCGAACCATTTAGCGCTCGTCTGAACTTTCTTTCCCTCCTTCTTGTCGTCTGGGAGACGTCTTTCCCCTAGTCATGCCATCAATGGCTCCATCCATTCATCTCTGCGGTCGAGTAGGAAGACTTCAGTTTCTTGTTTGATACTTCTCTTCTCCTTCTCTTCCCAAAAGATGTTCTGGGAGATCCCTTTGCTTGACGATCTGGCTAGCTGGGCCAGCGCGTCATCATGGTGGTTCTCTGACCTTGGGATGTGCTCTACTATCACTTCTTTGAAGCACTCGATCATCTCCCGGACTTTCCCAAGGTATGTGAAGAAACAATCCTAGGGAACACAAGAGGGGAGGGGTGAATTGTGTTCCTTCTTTTTGTGGGTAACTTTTGACTTTATTAAAAGCAGCCGAAATAAAGCATAAAAGAATGAACACACAATCTTTTAGAGTGGAAAACCCAAAGGGAAAAACCACTACCTACACTGGTAGGATTTAAGGATAAAGTACTCCCTCTACGTACCAAGTTACAACCAATGAGCCTACTTTGACTCCTCCACATGACCTACTCCGATCACCTTTGCCTACTTCGGCCTACCTAGAATCTACTACGATCCCAAGTACAAAACAGTATAGAAAAACATGGATTACAATAATCCTAGTGGAGAGCTAAAGCAAGATGTAAGTGAGTTGAGATTTGAGTTGAGCTTTTTATGTCCCTTAAAGCAATTCGCAATATTCTTATGAGATGAGAAAACAAAGAAATTGCTCAAGGTAATTCATGTATGATGCTTAGGTCTCTCGTTCAATATATAGTCCTATTAGTTGTATCTCTTTGTTAACCCTTGATGGAAACACTCATTTCTTAATGAAAACTCTAGGAAGGATTCCCTAACCAAGAGACAAAGTTATTGGAAACTCTTTTTGCTATGTTCCAGCAAGTTAACCGTAGAATAATTCACAAGTATTTAACTGAATAAGAACTTCCTTTTAGCGCTAGAGTTTAGCGAGTACAAGAGTCCACTTGAATTAAAACTCTTATACTTCCTCTTATTCTTGGAAATATTATGAATTATGATTGGATACAAACTCTAGGTATTAACGAGTGAAATAATGTATAAGTATAGATTCTATTCTAATTTCATCCTAGGAACAAGTTTGATAATGTTCCTGAAATCACTGGACAACAAGTTATACTTACACATTAAAGCATTACTTACCTTTTTAACCTAAGCTCACTCAATTTTACTCACTAACTCTTTCGTGCTAAAACTCCCCTGTACAAGCATTCTACAAGATAAGAGTACGTCAAGATCTTCATGCTTATTCTTGTTGAACTAGTGCTTTTGTATTGTTCCTGTCACATGAAATAGCACTCATTTCAACATTAGTAACTCACGTGATTTCATTTGTTTGTCACCGTCAAAACTTTAGGATAATTGAGCAAGGAGTGCAACAATTTCCCTCTTTTTGATGATGGCAAGCCAGTGATAATGTCCGTGTGCACACATTACATTATGCATATAATTCAGGAACTTTACCAACATAGGCTAATTGATTAACAATCAACCAACACCTGCACATTAGCATTAGTAGAATCACCAATGATAGATCAAACTATCCCTGAGCATAACAATAGTGTTAAATCATGCACCAGAAGATATCTTCCGCCTCTTGACATCATCGAAAAGTTGGCAAATATCATACATAAAAGTGAGCAAAACATCCAGAATAAGCCAAAATGAAAACAGTTAGTCAAAAGTGCCTGAATCAACACAAAATGCAAGTGGCTCACATAAAAGTTCCATGAGTTCAGCTATAGCAGGCATATAGTGTTGTTATATTACAACCATATCTAACAGTTTAGGCAGGAGAAAGATAGAGCTATTTCATTTTGCTGACAAGACGGGAGAAAAGGGTCATCATGGAGTAGTGTCTGGCATTATTCCTGTTCTCCTTGGCCCTCGGTTGTGCTCTCATGCCTTGAACTTAAAGTTCCAACTTGGCAATGTTCAGGTCAAGATCATGAGCTCAGCTAGATCCTCCAAGCTTTTGGGAGGTCTCTCCACAACTTTTGGAGTCTCGTCTGGTCCTTCACCTTCTGGTTCCTCAAGTTCATTTGACTCTTTGGTGCTTACAGCCTTGGGTTTCCTAGCCCACTCTCCTTCCACTAACTCAAACCCCATTTTCTTGAGGGGTGTCTAGTCGATTCTGCTGACTAACATCTCTGCATCCACCTCAATCTGGACCTTGAAGAACTCAAACAGCTTACTTAGCCACATAGCATAGAGAAGGGCATGAGTACCATGGTTTTTGACATTCAGGATGTGTTTGAGCATGAGGTAGGGCAGTGCATGATGGTTAGGTCAAGGAAGTTGGCTTCATTTATTTTCTCCTTCTGGGTGCAATCATGGTGATGGTTAGAAAGTGAAGTAACCTTTGGACCACCGTCATTTCTATAATCTTAACCGCTCTAGGTTCTTCTATGGTTTGGTCATTAGCGAAGTACCTAGTGATCTCAAGTGGATTAGATTTGGGAGCATTAGGCCAATTGGTTTTCACATAGTGACAGAATCCATGACAGCTAACTCCAAGAACATCCCCTAGTATTCTGCCATCGAATATGAATGCCGTCCCACTCACAGAACTAGAGAAATCCATGCCATCTCTACAGAATTCAGCAACCAGGCTAGGGTAGATGTACTCCACAGAACTGAACAATTTTCCCCAACCCTGACCCTCGATCACAGTGTTAACAACCCCAAAATTAACTTCCTCAAACCAAGTAGGGTTCAGATACTTACAAGAAATGATAGATCGGTCCCCAAATGGAACAAAATTCAGTGCAACCTTGGCTTTGGAGGTTGAGGGTTTCGTTTCTACCGTCAATATCGTTGAAGATCTCAAGGCTGGCTTGCGGGGAGTTTCCTTGACCGATGGCGATACTGAGTCGTTGACGTCCTCCTCCATAGGTGGTTCCCCCTTACTTGGAGCCCAAGTAGCCTTATGAGAGAGAAGTTTGGCTAGTGGCTCGTTTTCGAACTTTTCTTGCATTGACTTCGTGGGTTGGGAAGTTTTGTTTGATTTTCTTGCATTCTTTCTTGGAGCCATAGATGATTTGAGACGATCTGAGTGAGAGAGAGAGAGAGAGAGAGAGAGAGAGAGAGAGAGAGAGAGTGAGTAGGAGAGCAACTGGAGAGGGAGATGGAGGGTTTTGAATTGTGGGGTAGGTAGGGTCTTGGAGGTAGGTATGGGTATTTAAGTAAAGCCAAGAGCCTGCTTTAAAGGAATTAATATGACAGTTTTCTAGATTCTTTCTTTCTTTCCTAAATTGTCTATTCTGTGACTTTGCAAACTGATTCTTAGAGTCTCATTAGGAAATAATGGATGTATTCGGATATGTGGGGACTCTTCGTGAAGAATCTGGCTTATGACCAAAGAGGCATGAAGAGGGTATTTCTTATATTGTGTTTCAAACGTCCTTGCCTTCCCAAGTGTCAAAAGAATGTTTCTTGTCAATGCGGAACAATACAATTTTGATATGGCCATTTCAACAACATTATAGTCTGGTATAGAGTAGTCAGTTTCCAGATGAATATTGAGATCATGTTGACTCAGGTGCTTTAAAAAACATTTTATGGACGGGACACGGACTAGAATATACTCAAGGTCATATTATCAAAAAGCTCACAAATCTCATCAATCATGGGAGGAAAACATTTGTAAATTCTGTTCTTATATTCTTACCATGCCCAGTTCCAGTCTGAGTTTCTCAAATTTTTCTCTAATCAATGCCTTTGCGAAGATATCAACCAATTGTTCCTCTGTTGCACAGAATTCCATTTTGACTGTTCCCTTCTCTACATTATCTCTCAAGAAGTGATGTCTTACCTCGATGTGTTTTGTTCTTGAGTGACATACTGTATTTTTTGAAATGTTGATAGCACTGGTGTTGTCACACTGAATGGGAATGCATTTAGTTTGACTCCATAGTCAATCAATTTTTCCTTCATCCACAGAATTTGGACACAACAGGAGGTAGTTGCAATGTAGTCAGCTTCAGCTGTGGATAAGGAGACAGTGTGTTTCTTCTGGATGCCCATGAGATGAGGCATGATCCTAGGAACTGTGCCATCCCTAAAGTGCTCTTCCTATCTACTAGATGCTCTACATAGTCAGAATCAGAGTACCCTACAAGATCGATGCTAGTATGCTTAGGGTATCATAAACAAAAGTCATCTGTTCTCTTCAAATATCTAAGGATTCTCTTAGTTGTCACTAGGTGGGATTCTTTTGGATTAGCTTGAAAGCGTGAACATAATCCCATGTTATGGACAATATTAGGCGTACTTGCTGTTAGATAAAGTAGAGAACCGATTATACCTCTATACAACTTTTTCTTCAATCCCCTTACCTTTTTCATCTAGATCAAGCTTTTGGGTTGTAGAAATTGGTGTTGCAAGAGACTTTGCATTCTCCATTTCATACTTTGTTAACAGTTCCCTTAGGTATTTCTGCTGATGAATATTGATTCCTTCCTTCTCCTGTTTGATTTGCAAGCCAAGGAAGAAACTTAGCTCCCCCATCATGCTCATCTTGAATTAACTCTGCATCAATGTCTCAAATTATGCACACAACAATTCATTAGTAGCAACAATAATAATATCATCCACATAGATCGGAACAATCAGTGAATCGTTCCCCCTAGCTTTGAGGGACAATGTTTTGTCAATTCTACCTCTTCTGAACCCCTTACCCATGAGGAAGTTAGATAATCTTTCATACCACGCCCTTGGTGCTTGTTTGAGCCCATAGACTGCCTTATCCAACTTACATACATGATTTGGTTCCAAGCTCTCAAAGCCAGGTGGTTGCTCAACATAGACTTTTCCTTGAAGTATCCATTTAGGAACGCTATCTTCGCATCCATTTGGTACAATTTAAAGTTCATGTGAGCAGCGAACGCAATCAGCATCCTGATAGCCTCAAGTCGTGCTACTGGTGCAAAGGTCTCATCAAAATCAATTCCTTCTTGTTGATTATATCCTTTGACCACCAGTCTAGCTTTGTTTTTTATTATGTTCCAGTCCTCATCCAGTTTGTTCTTGAAGACCCATTTAAACCCTATGACAATGTTATTCTCAGGTCTGGTTTCCAAGTGCCAAACTTTGCTTGTTGCAAACTGATTTAGTTCTTCCTGCATGGCTACAATCCAATCGGCATCTTTCAATGCTTCAAGATAGTTAGTCGGTTCAATGGTAGAAAGAAAATAATTAAATGCAAATAAACTTCGTGATGAGGCCCTGGTTTGAATTCCTTTTGAGAAATCACTGATGATTGCATCTGTGGGATGGGAACTTTGATGTTTCCAGGGTCTTGGAGTGGGAATAATACTTTTCTCACCTTGGTTGGTTCCTGAGAGATTAGAGGGTTCTGGTGGTTCTGGGGAACTTACCGGATCCTGAAAGTTTTCACTGAGATCGGTCTTAGTTTGTTCCCTAGAGGTTTTTGCATCGTCAGGAACATTTTCAGTATTGGTTCCCTGTTCTGGAATGATCCTTGGTGCCAGTCCAATTTCAAAGTCATCATCTCCCTGCACATGCTCAATCAAGGTGTTAGTTTCATCAAATATTACATGTACACTTTCCTCAATGGACCTGGTCCTCTTGTTAAACACCTTGTGAGCCTTGGGGTAAGATGAGTAACCTACAAAGATTCTTTCATCACTCCTAGGTTCAAATTTCCCCAAATTATCCTTACCATTATTGTGCATGTAGTACTTGGCTCCAAAAGGTCTCAAGTGAGCAATGTTAGGTTTCCTACTTGTCAAGAGTTCATATGGTGTCTTTTTGAGGATAGGTCTGATCATAGCACAATTCATGATGTAACATGCGGTAGCCACAGCTTCTGCGCAATATTTTCGAGGAAGATCACAGGAGATGAGCATGGTTCTAAACATGTCTTCAATCGTCCTGTTTTTTCTTTCAACACCACTATTCTGTTGGGGAGTTCTTGGGGAAGAAAAGTTGTGGTCTATCCCATGTTCATCGCAATAAGATTCAAATTTTGTATTTTCAAATTCAGTGCCCTGATCAGTTCTGATGGCTTTTAGATGACGGTCAAACGATTTTGAGGTTTCTTTAAAAAGATTAAGTAATTGTTAAAAGTTAGATCCTTTGTTGCCAAAAGGAGAGTCCGTGTAAATCGTGAGTAGTCATCAACTATTACCAATATAAACCGACTCTTACCTTCACTTACCTCTCGCATGGGACCACAG
>ONZA01006634.1:2331-16914 GCA_900322205.1 Kewa caespitosa
AAAAAAACTCTTGGGTTTTATTGTGAATGAAACTCCCAATCCTTGGACTATATATTGAGATCAGTTTTCTCATTATCTTCATCCCTTATAGACACAAGAATTCTTTAAGCTTAAACTGAGTAATTTGCGAAATTCTTGAAATAGCCTTCTTCGTTCATCATTGCCCAGAATCTGCCTCTGAGGAGCCGTTGCCTAGAGACCGTTCCTTGAGTCTTTGTTCTTGCTGATTTGTGTTGCACTTTAGGATCGGACTTTGTACCTTTTCAGCTTTATTTGAGAAAGCATTCTGAGGTAAACATTGTTGTTTTGAGTTGGTACTTGAGGGAAGTCCTTAGTCGCTTCTACCGGGGTAGGTAGAAGGGGTGTTGCCCATTCAACGGGGAACGGGTAGTCGAGTGATTATGAGAGAATAGAGTCTCTTGTAATCAACAATTTTTCATCTCCAAGTAATAAGAGAATAGCTTCAAAATCCTGTGGGGTTGTAGTTTTATCCTCTTTTGAGCCGGAGGTTTTTCCACGTAAAATCGAGTGTCTTATTTTTTTCTGCACTTAGTTTATTCTCTCTGTTTGAAGAAACGCGTTCCTTCGAACGGAACCTGTTTTCGTGACTCCTAAGTTACATGACTTGGGATGAAATTCTCTTCAAGTGGTATCAAAGCAAGCTTCTTCTGAGTAGATTAACATCCAGGAAGTGATCCAGTGGAGCGTCAATCTGGACCAGAAGGACAATCGTTCACTCGACCACCTTTCTTCAACGGTAAGCAACATCCATGGTGGAAAACACGCATGACGAATTGGCTCAAAGGAAGCGACTATCAGGTATGGAAAATTGTGCGTGACGGTAATTTAAAGAAAATGAAAACCAATGAAAAAGGTGAGCAAATTGAGAAACTTGAATCGGAATAGGATTCTAATGATATGGAAAAGGCTGAGAAAAACTTTAAAGTTCTTTCGCTAATACAAGGTGCTTTAGATGTCGAGGAGTTTAATCGAGTTTCCACTCTTACTACTGCTAAAGAAATCTGGGATTGTCTTTGTATTTTTCATGAAAGAACTAATAAAGTAAAGAAATCTAGGATAACTAGGCTAAGAACTGAGTTTAATGATTTTAGGATGTTGCCTGACGAGACCATCGAATTGATGGATACTCGTCTTACTAACATCATTAATGAGCTTCAATTCTTGGCAGAGTTACTTCTAGTTCCAAATAGGTGGAGAGAGTTCTTGGATGCTTGACGGATGAGTGGCTACCTAAACTTGCGGCCATCGAGGAGCACGATAGCGATACCGTGACCTATGCCGAATCGATCGGAAACCTCAAAGCCTATGAACCTAACATCCTTAAACATAGGAAGAACAATAGGCGTAGGGATTTTGGTATTGCTCTCGCTGCCGAAAAGTCCTTGGATGATGACATTAACGAGTTGGCACAAAAGTGTTCGCTATATGAAGACTTTGGTCTCCTTGTGCGAAAAATGCGCCAATCATACCGGGACAATCACAAAGGTAAGTTCAAAGGTAAGAATTGGTTTCCTCTAAATCTAACAACTCTTCCAGTTGCTATAAGTGTGGATCTCCAGAGCATTTAATCCGAGAATGCCCACAATGGGAAGTTAAGGCTAAGAAAAACTCTCCAAGGAACAGTTCCTCTAGGCCGATTAAGAACACACCTGGGAGAGTACTTCTGGCCACCGTAGCAGCATGGAGAGACATGGATGACAAGGATGAAGAGGACCCAGATGAAGAGGCCAACCTAGCATTGATGGCCCACACTGATTCAGAGACCGAAACCATAGAACTCGAGGTAAGCCATGAAAAATTGAAGGAGCAGCTCCTTCGCTGTTCTAAAACAAAGTCAGTAGACATGATTGAGATTTTAATGGATCAACTTGAGGATGTTGTTGGTGAAAAGAATGCGTATAATGACTTAATTTTAAGTCTTAAATATGAGCTAACAACTGAATCTCGTGTTGACGTAGAATTCCAAAGTGAGAATGCTATTTTGAAAGATGAAATCACGAACTTGAAATCCTCAAGTAAACTTGTTAAAACTCAACATGATAATAACTTAATGGAAGTGATTTTAAAGCATGACAAAGCTGTCCAAGACAATCTACTTTGTATTGATAACCTTACTAAGGAACTTGTTCAAGTTAAAAAGGATTTCTTTGATGAAAAAAGACTTAGTAAGGGTCTTTAAGGCAAAGTGGAGAATCTGGAAAAATCACTCACTGACCGAAGGAGCGGATCCCTCAAGACAACACCTTGGTTTGAAAAGATAGTCCACAACGAAAGGCAAGGCCTAGGTTTTAACTCACGTAAACAAAGAAGATGGCCTAATAAGAAGTATGTTGAACTAGCAGGAGATACGATATGTTATCATTGTGGTGGTAAAGGGCACACTCGTCATGAGTGTATTACTAGAATGAAAACATATCAAAGGAACATGGACTATTTTAAGAACAAAGAAGTGAGTAATCATGGTATTAAGAAGGGACCCAAACTTGTTTGGGTTCCTAAATCTAACCCTTGATTTACTTGTGCAGGCGGGAGTGAGTACGAGCAACACTTGGTGCCTTGACAATGGTTGCTTGAGGCATATGACGGGGAACGAAAATCTTTTTCTCTCACTCTACACCTACAATGGAGGAGTTGTGACATTCGGGAACAACAAAAAGGGCGAGATCATCGCTATGGGTAAGGTTGGTAAGTCCCCGTCACACTCAGTTGATAATGTTTTTCTTGTCAAGGGTTTGAAACATAACTTGTTAAGTATTTCACAATTTGGTGACAGTGGTCATAGAGTGGATTTTAACTCAGAGGGTTGCAAAATTGTGAATCAACTTAATGGGCATGTCGTTCTTGAAGGGAAACGACATAACAATGTGTATAAAGTTGACCTTAACTCCCTTCCCCATATTAGTCTTTCATGCTTAAGCGTGTTAGACAATGATCCACAACTTTGGCATAAACGATTTGGACATGCTAGCCTTACCTTATTAAACAAACTAGTAGCTAAGGGTTTAGTTGTTGGCTTGCCGACAATCAAGTTTAAAGCCACTTCGGTGTGTGACTCTTGTGAAAAAGGTAAGCATGTTCTCTCGCCATTTAAGTCAAAGAATGTGGTGAGTACCTCTCGTCCATTCGAACTTATTCACATGGATCTTTGTGGTCCAATGAGGATAAAAAGTAAGAACGGGAAGTACTTTGTGTTTGTCATCGTTGATGATTATTTCCGATTTACTTGGGTCATTTTTCTAGATGGAAAGGATACTACTTTTGATGAATTTGTTATTTTTGCAAGAAAAATGGAACGACGGCTAGGTGATCAACTAGTGGCACTGAGATCAGAAAATGGGACGAAGTTCCATAATAGCAAGTTTTGGGTTTTGCGAGGACAACGGAATAGAGCATAACTTTTCGGCTCCTCGCACTCTTTAACAAAACGGCATTGTGGAAAGAAACTTGAACCTTGGAGGATATGGCTCGCACCATGCTGATTTCCAGTTGCCTCGCTCATAATTACTGGGCAGAAGCTGTGAACACGGTATGTTACATAAATCGGGCCATGATCCGTCCCATTCTCATGAAAACTCCCTTCGAGCTCTTGAAAGAAACAAAACCGGCTATTGGGCACCTACGAACTTTTAGGTGTAAGTGTTTTGTTCACAATAATGGTAAGGATAATCTAGGGAAGTTTGATGTAAGGAGTGACGAAGCCACGTTTCTTGACTATTCGTCAAGAGGTAAGGGTTACAAAGTGCTCAACAAGCGCATTGGGTGTGTGGAAGAAAGTGTGCATGTTATAGTTGATGAATCTAATGTCTTGTCTGAGCAGTCAGGTTGACGATAATTTTGAGATAGGTCTGGTTTGGCAATATACAAATCCAGATCAAGTAGAGACGTCACAAAGATCTTGCCAACGGATCCCTGACCAGGGCTGAATTATGGAACGGATGAAGGAATGGTTCCTTCATCTGAACCTGAAACTAGTCAGCACGAGGGAGCCGTTCCCTCTGGACAGAATGATAAACCCAACACTCCTTTGAATACTAAACCGTGGACACACCAAAGCTCTCATCCCCTGGATTTGGTGATCTCTAACATTTAAAAAGGAATACAAACTCTATCTTCTTTGCAAAATTTATGTGCTTTCTCTTCTTTTATATCTCATGTTGAGCCTAGTAATTACTGTGTTGCTTTGAAAGATCCGGATTGGGTTTATTGCCTTGCAAGATGAATTGCACCAATTTGAGAGAAGCAAGGTTTGGCATCTTGAGCCAAGGCCCAAAGATCATCCGGTGATAGGTACGAAGTGGGTCTTCAAGAACAAATTGGATGAGAACGGTTCATCGTGAAGAACAAAGAGTGACTTTTGGTGCAAGGTTACACTCAATAGGAAGGCATTGATTATGATGAGACCTTTGCACCCGTAGCTCGCTTGGAGGCCATCCGAATGCTCATAGCTTTTTCCACACACTTGAACATCCATTTGTACCAAATGGATGTGAATAGTGCTTTTCTTAATGGGTATCTTAAGGAAGATGTGTTTGTTGCTCAACCTCCCGGCTTTGAAAATCATGAATTTCCAAATTATGTGTTTAAACTAGACAAGGCCTTTATGGTTTAAACCAGGCTCCTCGAGCTTGGTATGAACGTTTGTCTAAATTCTTGTTGATTCATGGGTTTCAAGAGGGAAGATTGACAAGACCCTATTCATTCGAACAAAAGAGTCTGAATTATTGGTTGTACAAGTTTATGTTGGTGATATTATATTTGGTGCAACTAATAGTTCTTTGTGCAAGGAATTTTCAGATTTCATGAGTGGGGAATTAGAGATGAGTATGATGGGAGAGCTAAATTTCTTCTTGGGTCTTCAAATCACCCAATCCAAAGAAGGAATTAGTATACACCAACAGAAATATCTCAAGGAACTTCTCAAGCGGTTCAAGATGGAGGATGCAAAGACATGCGATACACCAATCGCTACCTCGACCAAAATCGACAAGGACGAGGACGGTAAGTCTGTAGAGCAAACGGTCAATCGAGGTATGATTGGTTCACTACTCTACTTAATTGTGAGCCGTTTTGACATTGTGTTTAGTGTTGGCTTGTGTGCTCGATTTCAAGCTAATCCAAAGGAGTCAAACCTAACACATGTCAAACGGATTTTGAGATACTTGAAAGAAACTTCTAGCCTATGCTTGTGGTATCCAAAGAGTTTTAATCTAGAACTTGTAGGATATTCACATGTAGACTATGTAGGATACTTAGTGGATCGTAAGAGCACTTCAGGTATGGCTACATACCTTGGACCTTGTTTGATTTCATGGGCTTCGAAGAAACAAAATTCTGTTGCTTTGTCTATAGATGAAACGGAATATATTGCTGCCGCTTTGTGTTGTGCTCAATTACTGTGGATTAAACAACAGTTGCTTGACTTTGGTGTGGATGTTGGATGTGTACCTTTTTTGTGTGATAACACAAGTGTGATAAGTATTTTGAAAAATCCCATCCAACATTCTCGCACCAAACATATTGATGTTAGACATCATTTTTTGAGAGATAATGCTGAGAAAGGTTTTATTAAGTTAAAATTTTGTAGAACTGATGACCAATGGGCTGACATTTTTACCAAACCGCTTAGTGGAGATGGTTTGAGAAAATTCGACTAGAAATTAGCGTGATTGTGATCCCTTAGTTCTTTTCGTTCCCTAACCCCAATGATTGGCTAGAATTGCATTATTTGTCTATGTGTTTGGCTATTGTGAAACATTTTTGTGTACTTGGATTCCATCTACTATAGTGTTGTAACTGACATATCTGCTATGGATGTACTTTATGAACTTGCGTTGGTATGTTGATATTATTGTATTACATGATAACTATATCCAATTGCTATGGATCAGTTCCCTACGAAAAATTCTGCTACAACACATTGGCCTTCCCGCTTTTAATTTGAGTGATACTTAGTTATCACTTGAATTTTCCAAAAGAAAAACAACCAACCACCCATTAATCCCCTCCCCACTCACCACTTACCCACGTTCTTCCTCCATAAAACACCAATTCCCATCACCTCCCCCAGCCACCCTTAAGCACAAAAAACCCAACTAGCATCAAGTACTGTCAGCGCTCAAACATGGTAAACATCAGAAATTATTGTTTCAGAGCTCCTCGGTTGTTCTCCAAGTCACCATCAAATCCAATCACACTCAAAGGTGATGAATCAGCTCCACCAACACCACAGCCGCCACCGTCCACCTCACCAACACCCACATCGCCACCCTCATCACCCAAATCGCCCCAAATCACACCACCATCACTACATGAAAACCCATCACCCGCCTCAAATGTCAACCCATAGAACACCCCAACCACTATACAACCACCACCATTTGCTTTGCCCACCATCTCCCCCAAATCAAACCCTAACCTCTATTCATCACCAAACCCTCCCTTAAACACAAACCCCACCTCCTCGCTGGCTGATACAGAGCGGACCTTGTCCGAAACAAAAGGGCCCAGTTGGCATATCTCCACAGCTGAGAGTTAGGGGTAACATGTGATTTATGGGGATATGTCTGAGGGGGAACGAGCTCCTGACTCAGGGAGTGATGAGGAGCCAATTGGTCAATTCATGGCGCGAAAAAGGAAAGAACGAGTAGAACCGACTCCTCCCATGGGCAAACGCTTCAAAACCTGGGCCACAAAGAGTGTTCGGGGTGCTCCAACACTGTGTGAGCCCTCGTCCCCGGAAGAGTCACCCAGCACCGCCATGGCATCACCTTCCTCCTCTAACTCCGACGGGGAAGACCTTTTCGACAGCGACATCGCGAGCAAACTGGTAAAGCCCCAAATTTTTGACTTTGATTACATTTCTTCCCTGGGCTGTGACTTGTTTATGCCGAAAATACGCCGTAAGAAATGGCGTGAGTTATTGGAGTATAATGATTTGGTGTTCATTGATGAGGTAGTTGAGTTCTATGTAGCATTCGAATTAAGTATGATGTCGTGACGTTTTCTGTTCATGGCGTGCCCATTCGATTTTCTGCATCTGCTTTGGGAAAAATCCTTGGTATTCCTGTGTTTGGGCATAACGTGCTGCCCAGTAAGTCTCTCAAGGCGGTTGTTGGTTTGGAACCGTCCGTGTTGATACGAAGGATCACTGGGAATCCGAGACACAAAGTGGTCCAAACTCTGGCAACGAAGCTGCTCAGTCCGTACTTTAGATTGCTTGGCGTTGTGGCTCGTGTGATGACTCCTCGCCTTCAGGGACGTGGATCAGTAGGCGTTAGGGATATCATTTTTATGGGGTTACTGGATAAGAGTCAACCTATTAACCTTCCATCCATCATGATGCAGTTTATGGGGAGTGTGTTGGACAAACTGGGGCAAGGCTTTCCATACTCGTTGTGGCTCACGAAGATATTTCACCACTTCAAGGTTCCTTTGGACGAGGCGACAGGGATAAAGGTCCATCAATGTGAAAGGGTAAACAAGAGGATGCTGGAGAACATGGGCTTATCGATTGTGAACGGTCGCTTGGAGTTGGGTTCTAGTGAGGGAACTGTTCCCCCTGGAAGTGCAGAACCTAGGGAACGGCTGGACCGTTTAGAAGCACAGATCGCGGAACACTCTCCGCACCTAGCGAGCATTGACAGTACCTTAGCATGCCTAGTTACCCTTATGGAGGCACAAATGGGCTCCACTAGCCACAACAACCCCCCTCCCTCTTAGTTTCGAGTACGAATATGGTTGTGTTTTGTACTCATTCCTTTAGCCATGGAGCTATTCCTTTGCCCTCTTTGATCTTATCCTTGTTTTTGTTTATCTTGTTTTGGGCTCTTTTGCATGGAACTTAGTTTGTTTGTATGGATAATATCAACAGGTATCATATGCTTGTTTGTGATTACATGTTGTCTACGAGATTGGCTCTAAGCTGCAGATGGAGTTACAAAGTACATATTTGAGCTTCGCTTTGCCTTACACTAGACTTGTATTCGCTTTTTGATGATGCCAAGAAAGGGAAAAAGGGAATGTAAGGATTGAGGGGGAATGTCATGCTCACTATAGTTGTGTTCTTGATAAGTGGTTTTTCAATATTGGTTTGGTACTTATTTCTATTATTGGTCAATTGGTTCTACTTCGAAGGAATTCTCAGCATAACTGTGACAATCATAATTTGGTCTAATAACAACGTTGTCTCCTTGTTTCTTAAATCTCATGATTTAGGCTACGTTACTTAAGTAAGCTTGTCATCATTCAAAAGGGGGAATTTGTTGGGTTCCTTAGTTTTGCATGATGATAACCTTACTTACAGTATCGTAGTGTTGGTCTAATATTTGTGTGTAGTTTTCTGGATTTTTCAGGTTGTGTTCGTGAGAGATGAGCAAGATATGGATGGCACAAGTGGAAGCTCGTGATGAAGTTCTTATAGTTGTTTATTAGAGCTTCTTGTACAATGTGACACATTGAAAAAAAGAGCAAAGTTCATCAAGGAGATTCGGGCTACAATGATTATATAACCTAGTAACGAAGTTGTTGAAGGAACAGGTTAAAGGAAAACCGTTCCTTAACAACTTGGTACACTAGGTTACAAGAAGGCGTTAAAACCAACTTAATAAACTAAGGTGTATTTAATTGAGCAAAGTTGGTTTTTGGAATATACCTTTTTTTTACTGATTTTATTTTAAAGAGTTTCATACATCTAATCCAGTGTTTTAAAAGGATTTGCAAAAGGGATAAGATTTGAAAACTAGATAGGATTTGAGAATAGTTGTTTTGGAAACAAACACTTGCGTTTTACTGTGAATGAAACTCCCAATCCTTGGACTATATATTGAGATCAGTTTTCTCATAATCTTCATCCCTCATACACACAAGATAACTTCAAGCTTATACTCAGTAATTTACGAAATTCTTGAAACAGCCTTCTTCGTTCATCATTTCCCAGAATCTGCCTCTGAGGAACCGATCCTTAGAGACCGTTCCTTGAGTCGTTGTTCTTGTTGATTTGCGTTGCACTTTTCAGCTTTATTTAAGAAAGCATTATGAGGTAAACATTGTTGTTTTGAGTCGGGACTTGAGGAAAGTCCTTAGTCGCTTCTATCGGGGTAGGTAGAAGGGGAGGTAGAAGGGGAGTTTCCCATTCGAGGGGGAACGGGTAGTCGAGTGATTGTGAGAGAAGAGAGTCTCTTGTAATCAACAATTTTTCAAGCTCCAAGTAATAAGAGAATAGCATCAAAATCCATTGGAGTCATGCTTTTTTCCTCTTTTGAGCCGGAGGTTTTTGCACGTAAAATCGAGTGTCTCATTTACTTCCGCACTTAGTTTATTCTCTCTATTTGAATAACGTGTTCCTTCGAACTGAACCTATTTTCTTGACTCCTAAGTTACACGACTTGGGATCGAGTTCTCTTCAGATTTGCTCCAATTTTTGTGTATGGGTTCGTTAAGTGGTAAAGTGGACTATCTCCAATGGTGGAACCGAATTTGACTCCGAGGTGATAAGATTGACTCCCACACTCGGATGGATTTGGCCATTAGCCACGTGAGCGTTATCCGGGCAACCGGCGTAGAGTTGACACAATTTTTGTGTATGGGGTTCATTTTAGGAGTAAAGTTGACCAAATCGAATGGTAAAACCAAATTCGTCCCAGAGGTGCCAAGATTGATCCGCTGACTCAGATGGATTTGGCTATTAGCCACCAAAGTGTAATTGGAACAATCGGCATAGATTTTCTCCAATTATTGTCTATGGGTTCGTTTTAGGGGTAAATTTAACCATCTTGGACAGTGGATCCAAATTTGCCCCAGAGGTGCCAAGATTCATCCCCTAACTTGGATGAATTTGGCAAATAGCCACCCTTGCGTGATTGTGGGGACCGGCATACATTTGCCCCATTTATTTCATATGGGTTCGTTTTAGGGATAAAGTTGACCATCTCTAATGGTGGAACTAAATTTGACCCATAGCTGACAAGATTGATCCCCTGACTCGAATGATTTTGGCTATCAGCCACCCGAGCGCTATCCGGGAGACTGACATATATTTGCCCCATTTTTTTGCATATGGGTTCATTTTAAGTGTAAAGTTGACCATATCAAATGGTGGAACAAAATTTGACCCTGAGATGCCAAGATTGATCCCCTGACTCGGATGGATTTGGCTATCAGCCACCCGAGCACCATCTGCGCAACCGACATAGTTTTTCCCTAATTTTCACGTACGGGTTCGTTTTGTGAGTAACATTAACCATCTCGTTCATTGGAACCGAATTCAACCAAGAGGTGTGCCAAGATTAATCCCGTGACTCGAATGGATTTGGCAATCACCTAGCTGAGCGCGAACCGGGCAATCAGTATATATTTTCCCCAATTCTTGTGTATGAGTTCGTTATAAGGATAAAGTTTACTATCTCGAATGGTGGAACCCAATTTCTCTCGAAGGTGCCAAGCTTGATTCCCACACTCCGACGGATTTGGCTGTCAGCCACATGATCATGATCTAGGCGACCTACATACATTTGACACAAATTTTGTGTATCGGTTCATTTTAGGAATAAGTTTGACCATCTCAAACGTTAAAACCTAATTTGAACCAGAGGTGCCAACATTGAGGCGATGACTGGATGGATTTGGCTATTGGCCACCCAAGCGCAATCAAGGCGACCGGCGTAGATTTGTCCCAATTATTGAGTAAGGGTTCATTTAAGGGGTAAAGTCAACCATCTCAAATGGTGGATACAAATTCAACCCAGAGGATCCAAGATTGATCCCTTGACTCGGATGAATTAGTTGATCAGCAACTCGTGCGCGATACGGGCGACCGGCATAGATTTGCCCCAATTATTAATTTTTGGTTCGTTTTAGGGGTAAATTTTACCATCTCTAACAGTGGAACCAAAGTCAACCCAGAGGTGCCAAGATTGATATCTTGACTCAGATGGATTTAGCTATCAGCCACTTGAGCGCGATCTAGGCAACTAGCATAGATTTTCCCAAATTTCTGCATATGTGTTCATTTTAGGGGGGAATTGACCGCCTCGAAAGGTTGAACCAAATTAGACCCAGAGGTGCCAAGATTGATCCCGTAACTCATATGGATTAGGATATCAGCCACAGATGCGCGATTCGGGCCACCGGCATAAATTTGCCCCATTTTTTGTGCATGGGTTCATTACACGGGTAAAGTTGACCATCTAAAATTGTGGAACCAAATTCGACCCAGTGGTGTAAAGATTGACTCTCAAACTCGAACGGATTTGGATATCAGCCACTCGAGCGCGATCTAGGCGATCGCCATAGATAAGACACAATTTTTTGTATTGGTTCGTTTTATGGGTAAAGTTGACCATCTTGAATGGTGGAACCAAATTCGACCAAGAGGTTCCAAGATTGATCCCCTGACTAAGATCGAATAGGCTATCAGCCACGCGTGCGTGATACAGGCGATCGGTAAAGATTTGCCCCAGTTTTTGCATTTGGATTCATTATAGGTGTAAATTTGACTAACCCAAATAGGGGAAAAAAATTCGATCAAGTGGTGCTAAGATTGGACTTCAGAGTCGATGTATTTGGCTACCATCCATCGGATTGCGATTCAGGCGATCGCCAAATAAAAGCAAACCATGGGGGAATGACCTGAACGTTGTTGCGTTAGGGTTCATTTTAGGGGTAAAGTTGACCATCTCAAATGGTGGAACTAACTTTGACCCAAAGGTGTCGAGATTGATCCCCTAACTCGTATTGATTTGGCTATCTGGCACCCAAGCGCGATCTGGGCGACCGGCATAGATTTGCCCTTATTTTTTCCTATGGGTTCGCTTTGGGGGTAAAGTTTACCATCTCAAACGATGGAACCAAATTTGATCCAGAGGTGCCAAGATTAACCCCCTGATTCGGATGGAGGCTCTCAGCCACCTGAGCGTGATCCAGGTGACTGGAAAAGATTTTCCCCAATTTCGTGTATGGGTTCTTTTTAGGGGTAAGATTAACCATCTCGAACAATGGAACCAAATTCGACCTAGAGGTGCCAAGATTGATCCCCGAACTCAGATGGATAAGGGTATTAGTTGCTCTTGCGAGATGTAGACGATCGGCATGCATTTGCCCCAATTTTCGCGTATGGGTTTGTTATAAGGGTAAAGTATACCATCTCAAATGGTGGAACCAAATTCAACCTAGTGGTGCCAAGATTGACTCCCAAACTCAAAATAATTTAGCTATTAGCAACCCGAGTGCGATTTGGGCAACCTTCATAAATTTCCCACAATTTATTTTTATATGGGTTCGTTTTAGGGGTAAAGTTGACCATCTTAAACGATAGAACAAAATTCGACCAAGTGGTGCCAAGATTGATCCCCTAAATCGGATAGATTACGATATCAGCCATCCGTGCGTGATCGGGTAACCGGAATAGATTTACCCCAATTTTTGCATATGGGTTCATGATAGGGGTAAAATTGACCATCTCGAACGGCAGAACCAAATTCGATGGATTTGGCTATTAGCCACCCGTGCGCGATCCGGGCAACTAGTATAGATTTGCTCCAATTTTGCATTTGGGTTTGTCATAGGGGTAAAGCAGACCATCTTGAACGGTGGAACCGAATTCGTCCTAGAGAAACAAAGATTGATCCGCTGACTTAGATGGATTTGGCAACCAGCCACACGGACGCGATTAGGATGAGCGGCACAGATTCGCCCTTATTATTGCGTATGGATTTGTTTTAGGGGTAAAGTAAACCACCTTGAACAATGGAACCAAATTCTACCCAGAGGTGCCAAGATTGATCCCTAACTCTAATGGATTTGGTTATGAGCCACCCGAGCGTGATCCGAGCGATTGGCATAGATTTTCCCTAATTTTGCTTATGGGTTCGTTTTAAGGGTAAAATTGATCATGTTTAAGGGTAGAAATAAATTCAAACTAGACGTGCCAAGATTCATCCCCTAACTCAGATGGATTTGGTTATCAGCCACCCGAGAGCGATCCAGGCAACCGACATAGATTTGCCCAAATTTTCGCGTATGGGTTCGTTTTAGGGGTAAAATTGATCATCTCGAACGATGGAACAAACTTCGACCTAGAGGTGCTGAGATTATTTCCCTTACTCGGATGGATTTGGCTATCAGCTACTACTCAGCGATCCGGGCGACTGGCATAGCCTTATTTTTGCTTATGGGTTCGTTCAAGGGGTAAAATTGACCATCTCGAACGGTGGAACAAAATTCAACCCAGAGGTTCCAAGATTGATCCATTGACTGGGATGGATTAGGCTCTGCAACGTGAGCGCGATACGAGTGATCAGCAAAGCTTTGCCCCAATTTGGCGTATGCGTTCATTTAAGGGGTAAAATTGACCATCTCCAACAGTGGAACAAATTCAACTAGAGCTGCCAAGATTGATCCCCTTACTTGGATGGATTTCGCTACCAGCCACACGAGCACGATTAGGTCGATCGCCATAGATTTACCCCTATTATCGCGTATGGGTTCGTTTTAGGGGTGAAATTTTACATCTTGAATGATGGAACAAAATTCTAGTTAGAGGTTCCAGGATTGATCCCCTAACTCAGATGGATTAATATATTAGCCACACGTCCGTGATTCGGGGGACCAACATCGATTTTCTTCAATTTTTGCATATGGGTTCGCTTCAGGGGTAAAGTTGATCTTGTTGAAATGTGGAAATAAATTCGACTCAGAGGTGCCAAGATTGATCCCCTAACTCTAATAGATTTGGTTATCAGCCAACCGAGCGTGAACTGGATGACCAACATAGATTTGGCCCAATTTTCGTGTATGGGTTTGTTTTAGAGGTAAAACTGACCATCTCCAAAGGTAGAACAAAATTCGAGCCAGAGGTGCCAAAATTGATCCCCTAACTCGGATGGATTTTATTATGAGCCACCTGAGCGCGATCTGGGCGACTGGCATAGATTTGCCCTAATTTTTTCGTATGGGTTTGTTTTAGGGGTAAAGTTGACCGTCTTGAACAGTGGAAATAAATTTGACCTAGAGGTGCCAAGATTGATCCCCAAACTCTGATGGATTTGGTTATCAGTCACTCGAGTGTGATCCAGGTGACCAACACAGATTTTCCCTGGATTCACTTTAGGGGTAAAAGTGACCATCTGGAACGGTGGAATAAATTTTGACCTAGAGGTGCTAAGATTGATCCCCTAAGTCGGTTGGATTTGGCTATCAGCCAATCGAGCATGAGACGGGCGACCGGCATAGATTTGCGACAAATTTTGTGTATGGGTTCATTTTTGGGGTAAAGTTAACCATCTCGAAAGGTGGAACCAAATTCCACCTAAAGGTGCCAATGTTGATCCCCTGACTCAGATGAATTTGGTTATCAGCGACCCAGGCGCCATCCGAGCTATCAGCTTTTATTTGCCACAATTTTTATGTAAAGCTTCACTATAGGGGTAAAAGTGACCATCTCAAATGGTGGAACCCGATTCGACCCAGAGATGCCAGGAATTACTCCAAAACTCGGACCGATTTTGCACCAGCCAGGCGAGGGCGATCCAGGCGACTGGTATAGATTTGCTACACTTTTAATATATG
>ONZA01006636.1:25095-35625 GCA_900322205.1 Kewa caespitosa
TGATTTCTCCTTTCGGACACACCATTCCATTAAGGTGTTCCGGGTGGAGTCAGTTACGAAAGTATTCCACAACCTTTTAGATGTTCATCAAATTCCTAGCTCATATGTTTGCCACCTCGATTCGATTGAAGTGCTTTAATCTTCTTGCCTAGTTGATTTTCTACTTCAATTTGAAACTCTTTGATTTTCTCAAAGCTTTAATATTTGTATATGATTAAGTTGACAAATCTATATCTACTCAAATCATCCGTAAACGCAATGAAGTTTTGAATGCTTTTGACATTCATATGGACTAATCAACAATGCCACATATATGTGGGGTTAGAATTATTGGTTCTAGTCTTCTTGTTATTAATAATGAGTATATTTTTGTCTAAATTTAGCAAGTAAATCCCATTCTGTAGACGAGCCTCAAAATTAGATATATCATTCTTTGAAATCAAACAAGAACCATTCTTAATATTTAAAGAAAAGCCTTCCATATCAAAAATGAAAGCTGAAATAATGTTTTTGCTAATTCTTGGAACATTATAACAATTGTTCAACTCAAGTATAAAACCCAAACGCAAAGACCAAATATCGATTCCTACGATCACGGTAGCAACTCTGGCTCCATTTCTAACTTGTAGGTCAACCTCATCCTTAGCCAACTTTCTAGGCTGCCTTTGTCCCTGCACATTTGCACAAATGTGAGCACCACAACCGGTATAATCCCCAATCCAAAGTTGATGTAGCTAAATTTACGTCAATAACAAGGATACCTGAAGTGCTTCGGGCTGTCCCATTCTTTTGGTTCTCCTTTTGCTTTGGGAAGTCTCTCTTCCACTTCCCTTCCTTGTAACAATAGAAGTATTCTCTTTCCTCAGCTGTCAGCTTCTTCTTAGCAGACCTTTATTGATGCTTGGGTTTTGAGACTCCACCCTTGGCCTACAAGTGTTTGCCCTTAGAAGTTGCCTCTTTCTTTCTATTTTCAGCATACAATACTTGCTTCTTACTTGATGCTAAGTTCACCTATGGCACTACAACCTTCTGCATCTGATGAAGCTCATGCAGAGTCTTGTTCATCCCTTACATATGATATGTTTGCCTAAACGTACTAAATGAAGGACAATGTCTACCTGATGCAGTAGTGGGTAGACGCACCACAAACGTTCTAATCTCTCGAAGTTGGTTATTATCCGCCTGACCAGTTTGTTCACATCGTATATCTCATTACGTTCTTGCTCCTTAAACATAGTTTTGACTGCCGCATTGATGTTATAACCATCGTGGCTCTCAAAATTCTTTTGTAGATTAGAGGTCATGCTTGCCAACATGAAGCAAGTGACCTCTTTAGAGTGATCCTTTTCTCTTTGGTGGGCAACACTTTGGGCTGGTGTTCCACCGCTTACTGGAAGAGTGGGAACAAGTGTCTCCAAGATGTATTATAACTTTTAATGTTTCAACACGATCTTAAGGCTGCGATACATATCGACATAGTTGGTTTCATTCAACGAGTCTCTGTCGAGTACCGACCTTTAGTTCAAGTTTGAGTTGTTTTGGTTGGCCATTTCTACAAAATAGAATTTAATGCAAAATTTAGTACATTCACCATGAAATAGCTTTAACATTTCTCAAAATGGCCAAGCTATTACAATATATCTGCCTAAAATGTGCCTATGAATATTGTGATTGCAAGATCCCATTTTACCCCAATGTGGCAAGACTATGGACAAACAGCCACATTGGTCAAAACAGGTAAGAAAACCTATGCTAATCACATTCCATGTGATTCTTGATTGACGAACATATCCAATATGTCACCCTATTACCCTGTGAGACTCTCGCTCATATTGTCGAGTTAACCAACAAGATCTGTAAGCCTCATCATTATGACTTACTCGCATCTTTCCAAGATTGAAAGTGGCGCACTACTTTGGAAGACCTCACTAACTTACAATCAAGGGTTAGATGGGTGATCCTTGCTTGGGAGGGTGATGGGCTTGATATTTTGGGACTTTGATTTATTTTAGTTTTCCATAAACAACTGAACTCATTCATTTATTAAAACATAATAAATAAAAATACGATAAATAAAGCATTAAAATGCGATGGTTAAAGCGATATTTAAAATGATCCTACTATGGTCCCTTAAGAATCCTTAAAGATCTAATCTTCATGGTTCTCACTTGAATGCTGATCTCCTTCAAGGATTCATCTCCGCATTACAAATCTTGTATTTGCAATGTAATTTAAACTACCCTATGTAAGCATCAAATTACATTCTAAGTTAGCGGACAAACAATGTCGTATTGCCTTTACAACAAATGAAAAACGGTTGACAATACCATACTTTGGGCCATTCTAGATCATAACTAAACATCATTCATTCATGCATATGACATTGGTGGGCCATTTTTACATGCATCACATAAAACATGATTTTAAATGCCATATTTCAAGTATGTAACATTCTGATCAAATAAATAACTAGGTATAATCCATCAAATAAGTGAGATTTATTTTAAAAAAAAAGGTTTAAAATAATGGTTATTCCAATTAGTCACCAAATGGACTTTCTTGGTCTACTTTATGGCTTGATATGGACCCGTGCGTACATATGGACCACAAAAGCCCATGGTGTACCACGACCTATTTGGACCCATATGCGCCCATGGGCAAGACCCATTACTCATATGGCCTAGTTGGAGGCATGTGTGTAAGCTTATGGGCCATCAAATCTCATAACCCAAATGGCCAAGCGAGGGTTTGATCGGATCAAATGCAGTCTTGGCCCATCCAACCGAATGCAGTTCAGTTTCCATTGCTATGCCTTGGTCTCGGGCCCAAATGGCGAAAAGCAATCACAAAATCCTAGCACAAAACCCTAAACCCTTGCCAGGACGCTTACTCGCTTGCCCACGGTTTAACTCCAAAAATCCGTCATTTTGACCCAGCCGCATGACTCCTAACCCTAAAAACCCTTCCTTAAAAAACCTAAAACACGTCCCATGCCGAGCATGTATGTGGTTTTTCCCCCAAAGAACCTGAAATCACCTTTGATTTCAATCGGGTTTTTCTGGGGAGATTTGCAACAACAGGTTTGGAGGTTAGTATGGGCTTCAAATTTATTGGGTTTTTGTGATATAATCATAAAACCCTAAACTTGTACCCTAATATCTTGAAGTGAGAAGCAATGAGCACGAAAAAAAGGGTATCCAAACCCAGAAACACAGTAGAAACAGTAATGATAAAAAGTTATTGTTAGCGATAAGTTTGCATAAATCGTTTCAAAACTCATTCAAATCAAGTTACAGGTTAGCGAATATCATACAAAACACTAAATACAATCATATTCATCTAATGAAAGCAATATAAAGCACAAAACAAGTCTGAAACGAAAAAATAAAAAGCAGAACCTAAAAGTCTAACCTAGAAGAACATTGTTTTTGGCTTTTTATCGTTTTGATCATTTTTACTTGTTTTCTGGTAAAATTTCATTTCTTTCTTATCATGCTCAAAAATGATAAAAAAAAAACATAGAGATGATGAATAAAGCAAAAGACAAAAGAAAACTAGGTCTGAGACGCAGAAAGCAAACCCCAATGCTCTAACGATCGTTTTAGCGAAAAAGTGAAAGAAAGTTATTCTTGATCGATTTTCTTAGCATGCTGGTGTGAATCAAAATCATGAACATAAGGTAAAAGAGTAAAATGAAGTAAGCTCATGATACCCTTATTGGGTTCAATGTAATATATGATCTAATTATATAAAAGCAGAACACGTAGAATTAGATCGCTAAATGTATTCTAATTCACATATGTGTTTTGTCTCGATGCGTGCCTCGCCAAGTATGTTATCAATTATATCTTCAAGGTCATGTATCCTTCTTGATTTCCTTGTGCGGATGACCTCCAATAAGCCCAAAGTGTTGCTCCTCGAAATCCACACACGTAGATAAGTCAAAGGCGATAGCTAGACCGGAATCAAGAAGGAGCTGCCCCTTCTAGTTTTTCTCCTTGGTTCGAATGAACTCACTTTAGGGTTAGAGTACGATGAAACGATTATGCCTTCTTTTCTGATGTATTAGATAAGTTAAGAGGCATAGGTCTAAATCTAATATGGAAGGCATAAGCCCTTTATATAGGCGCAAGGAATAAGAACAAAAAGGGGCGTGTATTATGCCCCTCTCTGGGCCTTAACCAGTCTGACCCAAAAGGCCTTATTACATCACAAGGAATTGCTCCTTATACCTTGATCAATTGCATCTTTGGTCCCAAGGACCTAGTCATTGGACCAACCTTTAGCTCAACCTTTGTGACGTTCATCAATCTACTTTTGTGCGATCTTTCACAATCAATTGCACTTAGCATTAGAGCTCATGTCTGTTGACCGAAATGATTGTGAAAGGCATCTAGCTACACATAATAACGAACCTAACTCAATTGAATCACTATCTAAGTTATTAATCCCAAGCACTTGTACCTTGACTTGAGGACGTATTCCTTCATCATGTGCTATGTTCTTTTGCCTGAAGCGTTTGCTGCCATACACATGTACCCCACTTCCTTATCCCATGAGAAGATTTCTTTCTTCGTGGACTATGATGCAGAACATTAGAAGTATTTTATGATATTTGTTGTTAAAGACTGTGAGATTGTCTTAGGTCAGGTTGTTGGCAGAGGAGAGTGCTTTTGTATCTACTTGCTTGATACTTGCTTGTGTTGCCTTAAGATATCACCACTCTTGCTAGCCTCATTGTTGTGCTGTGGTACATGGAACTTAAGCATTCACCCATGCCGATGATTGTTGCTAGACTACCCTAGGACTAGATCACTTGGCATCCAATAGCAAAGGTCCTTTATAGGTGGTCCCTTCTTCTTTCGGTAAGCCCTTTCAAAGTTGAGCTCTTTATTTTCAAAGTTGCCTGATTTATTTTTCTTTTTATTGCCCTCTCGATGTTTTTGCAGATCTCGTTGAGAGAGAGATCTAGGATGTTGGCCGAGCCGCCAGATTTATCGAGTGACTTGCCGTAAGATCTTTGTCTTCATTGCCTTGTTAGAGAGGTTTTGGGTGCAAGATTCACGTCTAACTGAGTGAGTTATCTTGGGGGAGTCTCTTCAATCCGTTGGGTCGTGGATCGGTGGAAGATAGAGTCTTACATGGTTTGTCCTCTTGATGGGAAGCCGGTTTTTGTGCTTAATTTTTAGCGATTAAAATTTTATGACCCAAGCCAAGTGATCACATAGTTTGGGACGCATCAACGGATCCATTACCACTTGCTTGTGCATCCAAATTGCGATCATGCAACTGCTAAGAGTATGACTAATTGGGTTGAATACTTGGATGCCATTATGACACTGATGCACCCGCCATTGTTTAGGTTCATGAGCTAGCTTGTCAAGAATTTGTTAATACATGTATGTTTATATTTGATTCATTTAGTTGATGAGATAGAAGACAAATATTGATGAAAGCTTGTTAACACAAGCTATGGAAGAAGAGAGAATTTAAGTTTGCCAACACAAAGCTTAGAGAGAATGCAATGTAGGTTATGCAATTTTTCAATGTGTGAAACAATATATAGGAAGGGCTATTTGTTGTGTTTAGGGACGAGATGTTGATTAAAACCAGATTTATCCTAAGGTGAGGCGCAGCCGACACACTTGGGTGTGCTGATTAGCACATTGGATGGCACCAAGTGCAACATTGTGCTGGTTGTGGGGTATTGTATGGAAAAATTTGGCGATAAAGAGACCGTTCGGGTTCCATATGCACCAATCGACAAACTAGAGCTAGGCGATCGACCTGTCTTGGTGAGCCGATTGAGTCTCAGAATCCTAGCTATCTTGATCTTTTATTCGAGCGATTTATGTAATCAGATCTCTTCATTTGAATCGGATTTTAGCCGGCCTTGAGGATATATTCTAAACCTTCTAGAATATTCTAGAATTATTCACTATTTAAATTAACTTATAATTGAATTAAGTGATAATTTCTGTTTATGGATCCTTAACGGTTAGCAATCAAACTAGGACAACTTGCGATACCCACGGTTTCTTTGTTACTTAATGGAATTGGTCTGCAATAGCTCGTTAGAAAGCTCTTGAGCCTACTTTGAAATGCTCTTGGTTTTAGGCCCATTTTTTTTTTGGTATGGTTTAAGAGAAAAATATGAAATGCTTACACCATGTTTGTCTTTAGTCCCACACACCTGGCGTTATTTCCCTATTTCTTCAAGTTCTTTGTGGATTGGTCTTGTGAAACGTCGTTGTGGTGCTTTTTGGATTTGACACACATGTTGGCGGATATCATACATATATCTATTCTTCACATTTCTTCGGGTATCATTTGATTTGAACAGTTACTAGGATTAACTTCAGAATATAATAATTAGAGTTAAAAATGGAATGGTAAATGGGTAGGATTTTATGGAGAATGGGTATGGGTATGCTTATCCTTATTTGGAATTCTCAAAACCTGATTTGATCCATCATCGAGCATTTGTTTTGTCCTTTGAGTACTCAATAAAGTACTCCTGATATGATGCTCACCTTTTACTCTTTCTAATGATATAGTGTTGTCCCTCCTTGAGCTTCTTTTCGGTGTGCATGGACTTGTGAAACTCTTCAACATCAATCTCACTAGGATGTCCTGTTCGGATTGGGAGTGTGTGTTCAGTTTCTTCTAACAAAAACGGATGCATTTTGAATTGGGAGATCGACATGTGAATTTAAAACAAAATAGAAAAGTTAGAAGAAGTCAACAAAGATGTGTGAACATTATGATTTAAACACCAAGTATGCTATACTTACATTACGTGAAGATTGAATAGACGAATTCTTTGTGGCTACTTGATACGCTATCTAAACCAAGAGAACAATAATAATTCAGCAACACAAAGTGTGATGTAACGTCACAATTAGCACATTGGAAGCTTAACTTCAAATATGTCATAGTATTTTAATTTAATCCCAACATTTTACATCCTGATACTGTCTCCAGAAGGTATGAATTTCAAGATCTTTATCATTAACTTGCCCACCAAAAACATGTCACAAAATTCATTGAAATTTAGGAACTCTTCAATACATGAATTCAATTGCAGAACTTATTGCTAGACACATGAATACTGAAAATTACCTAACATTCTAATACACTAACATCATCTAAGAGGCTAAGACTTAACACTCGAATAGAAAGATCATTAGAAAATCTAATATAGTGGACATGTAACATTAACTAATCCTAAGACCTAAAACTGTAAGAGCATGATCAATAAATAGTGGTAAACCAGTAATATATAGTGCTAATTGTGCTCAATTTCCCAAGTAAAAATTTTGAACTTATAAAAACAATCATAGTAATGAACCCTTCCATAATTTGAATTACTAACTATAAGAATTCAGAAACTTACACAAAAAATATTTAAACCAATTAATAATTGTAGAGTTTCATGTAAAGCATATTCTAAACATACAATGCGGAACATTTGAAACAAACGATCGTTGCACATATTAATCGGTCACATAAAGCCTACCTCATGTAGCAAGATTCTTGGTGCACGAACGAGATGATATTTAATTTCATTGGAATGTGTAGATGAAATCCTAAAGCTGCAATTGTATCTCCTCCAATAGCATTCACGCGGCAACAACGAAGCTCAAAAACAAGCCAGTTCCTATGCATCTGATCCAACTGGAAAAAAGTAAGCCTTTCCAATAATATCATCGTCTTCAGTTTCATTGCCAATTATCTTAGTTTTTTTCATCATGATGAGAATGAATATGCTTATTTTTCAAATGATTCATATCATCAAGTGTACGCTTTCCATCTTTCATCATAACCGTTGAACCCCGAACCACCACAACAGCTAGATTGTTCGAGATGATAAATCTGATTTCTCTTCTCACTTTGGTTCGGTCTTAAACAAAAACTTTGGGAAGGACTTTTATATAGTTTGGTTATCTCTAAGAGTGCTCTTAACTCAGTTAATAATATTAAATAAACTCATATAAAGAGAAGTATAAGATGTAAGAGCATGATTAGTACTTATATAGCGCTAGTCGTTGTCTAGGACAAGGCCTAGCTCTTGGTGGTCACTATGGGCCTGTGTTCCACAGACCCAGTACTCGACAACCCTATCAAGATATCTAAGACATGGCCACGTTCAGGAGTGGTCCCATGCACAAGCACGATGCAATCTCTCCTTAGCGCTATGCCATATCGCTATTTAGCGAGATGGGCTTTGGCCCATTCAGCTCCTAGAGCGTGTTGGCCTTCTTTAAACTAATGGACTTTGGTCCATTAGTTTTACCAAATGGTCCAATTCACTACCTATTTGTGTGACCCATTGGTCTTACTTCTATATAGCATTGGGAACTATTTGCATTGGCCCAAAGGTCATGAGCGCTGTCTACTGACACATCATGACGAACCCAAATAAACTGAGGGACTATTTCTGATTATATATTTCCACAAGTCATGACTGCTATCTAGCTACTCCTTCAATAATAACATATAATTAATTTTAAGATAAGAGAGGGATGTAAAAAGCTAACCAGAGTCGAAATTACCACCGACGTTGACCAGCCAACAACCCCTTCAACCGACCGGTGATCGGTGGACGACGACGTAGGAGAAGATTTAAGAGATGCAAAAGGGAATTGATGTTTTGGGGAATTCGGTCGTTGGGGCTTTCTCTTTGGCATGGGAAGCCATAGAGGAACTGGGAAGACAAAAAATAAAAGAAGCGGCTGATAGAAATAAATTTGGTTTAAAGACTTAAAAAAATAAATAAATCGAAATAATGGGTCAAACCCAAAAGATTACAATTTGGACCAAGACTGAACCAATATCCAAAACAAAGAATTTAAATGGACCGACGATTGATCCGGTTCTGGTATATTTTTTGGTCCATCCCGGTGTATGCATAGCCCCAAGTATTACAATTAATAATGATGACTTGAATCATAATCTCATTTTCTCACCATAAACAATGATCTCACGTGATCCTAACTGTAAATTTTTTTTAATGTTGAACTCTTCCTATTTTTAGTATCTACATTGTTGTACAATAAAATGTAAATGTTACATGTTTCACGATTTACCCTACAATATCAACATACATATATTGCTTCACAATTAAGTTGAAACTTTATAAACCTAATGTAATGAAAACAATATAACTTAGATAATTCTATAAATGAAAGAAATACTAAATAATAACTACCAAAGCCGAAAACCAGTAGAAAATGACTATCTGAACATATATACCTGATTGATTGTTAGCTACCAAAGCTTAAAAAAACACACATAAGATCTTAGAGAGAAAAAGAAGAATTCATTTTTCTCTTTCTAGCATAAAACTGACATCATTACCTTGCTGAAACACAAAAGCACACAAAACACAGTACTACCCTAACACTAAACACAAAAAGGACCTTCAACCTCGTGCCAAGAAGTTGGCGTACCAAGTCGATCTCAAGCTTCAAAGACGACCTAAGGTAGACTCTTGAGGGTTATCTCCTTGATCTTCCATATGAGGGGTATATATACTTATCTCTTTATTTTTAATATTCTTAGGAGGTCGGTATCGATGTAGGGAACAACCATCTATATCTCCCCACACGCTTAGACCAAAAATTTTATACATTTCTCCTCCTCCATAAAAACAATGCCTGTCGTCGTATTTCGAAGCCTCATAAGTGTCGATTTTGCAAACTTTATTCAATCAGATTTTAATCTTATCCCATTCTCTTATTCGTAGACGGTCATATTGGGCAGTCCCTTCCCCATTTTCATACAAAGATGTAATTTATCGCTAGCTACTTTACGTTTGCTTTAAGTCGTACCTTTTAGCATTTTCTTTACCATGAATGACACCTCCGATTCACGAACATGAGGCGTGTCTAAACAAATGAACACCAAAAATTGAACTTGCGTATATTGAACCAACCTATAGTAACTCATTGTAGGGGCCACGGCCCTCCCGCTTGTGTGAGGAGGCAGAAGTTGAATAAAGGCGCGCGTACCCCTCATGGAAATGGGTGCGTTACTTTCGGGTATAAATGTCATTATTTTTGTAATGTACTAAATGGCATAATTGGGGTGTTTGGAGTCGCCACCTTATTTTAGGAAAATAAGAAAACTGTCTTTTGACTCCGTTGGTATTTTACCAAAGTCTAGATTCAGGGGAAATGGTACAAATTGGATGTGGAATGCATCCAATTTGCATGTTCTTACAAACGACCACTACTTGAACTTTTCGTAAATCATTTTAGTTCCAAAAGTAAATTAACTTGTTTTCAAAGTCATTTGACATTCATTTTATTTAGTTTATCACATTGTAGCATGCAATTTTCATTTGTCCATAATCCATAATTAAATAAATACATAAATATGTCCATGGGANNNATCGTTACCGAATGGGCAACTAAATAAATATATAATATAATAAATTATGATATACAAAAATAAGTTTTTTAATCCTAAAAAGTAATATTGAACTATTGCTTTCCAGAATTATATGACTTAATAAAAAATAAAGAA
>ONZA01006637.1:3022-13522 GCA_900322205.1 Kewa caespitosa
ATAAAATTAATAAAAAGTTTGACTAGCATAAAGCTTTTTAAAAATAATAATTATTTGAAATACTTTTAAACTTTGGAACTTACATATACTCCAAACAAACACATGTAAAATATTTTTTTTTCTCTTTTTTTGCATGTGAATATATAGGTATATAGTATATTAATAGTGTCGATAGTGTCGATATGGTCTTCCTCTCTCTAAAATGAGAGCTTCTCTCTCTAAACATAGGGAGTCAATTTTCAACTCAACATAGAGTGTCTTAGCTACAATATCTTTGTTCATCCATTTGTTGTTTGTAGTATAGCTTTTGACTTTCTTCTTTTTCCCTATCCTAGCCACCAATATTTACTTCCTGAAGATTTGAGTTTAAACCTCCACCCATATTTTCATCATTGCTAGTTAATGTGTAGCTTTCATAGTCTACTCCTACCATCATTTAAAACCAAATTACCTAATCACACGTCCACTTTTGAGTCCTTTTAAAGTGCAGTTGATGTAGTGCTTCTTCACTTATTTATTTCCTTTTTCTTTGCAAACACATGCAAAGTCGCGTTCTCTTCTGAAGTACCACTATAGTTTAATTAAGCTTTCATCCTTTGTTCCTCTTTTAGGCAGATATTCCTTGCCTTTCCACTTTTCTGTGTACCTTTGTGGTCCTTTTTTGTTAGTTTAGTCCATTTTCTTTATTCTTCTTATAGATTATTGGCTGTTACCTACTGGTTTCCCAAGAAAAAGAGGAGTGACAATTGTGCCACAAAATAGTACCATTGGGCTAGAGGATAGTTGGTGGAATCTGGTGACAATTGCAAGATCCTCATAGAAAGTGACCTTCAAAAAGCTATAGAAGAAACATGGAAAAAACGAGAACCAATCTGCATAAGAAATATGGGTCATTACTTTTTGGTGCTTTGCAACTCCCAGGAGGATAAAAAAGATTTTTTGGAACAACACACGGTCAATTTTCAACAGGTTCTCAAGGTTCTACAGAACTGGCATTTTAGCCTTACCCCGGAACAAGTTAGAGCGTCACATGCATGCATCTGGATTAGAGTGGAAGGACTACCTCTAATCTATATGAAACCATAGGTAGCTAGAGATGCTCTAAGCCACATCGGAGAAGTCATCCAGGTTGAGGAGCAAGAGAGGTTTTTCTACGCAAACAACTTCGTAAGGGCAAAGGTATGCGTCAATGGTAGAGAATCATTAATACCAGGTATCTTTTTCTCTTGTGAAGAGGGTCGTCTTACATGGGTCACTCTTAAATATGAAAGGATTTTTATGTTCTGCAAGAAATGTAGCAAAATAGGGCATGTCATTAGTTCATGTCACCTCTCTTGTAACCAAGCTCAGGAGGTCATTAAGAAAAGGTTTGTAGCGCTGTCTAGGGATGTGTTTGGATCACAGCTTGTTTATAGTGTTGAATAGGCTCCAGTGTAAACAATTGAACTAAAGGGGTTAAGGCCAACGGGGGATACACTCACAACTCGCCTGAATTTTTGCTGGGGTTTACCAAGCCAGGAAGGGAATGAGTCCATGCATGTAGGAAAATCAAAGTTAGATGGGGAAAATGACGGCTACACAGAAGAAACCCTAGTGGAATAGGAGAGACATGCTGAGGACTTCCAGGGACAAGGAGGTAATTTCCAGCCATTAGGACAACGAGAATTTGGAGAAATTGCATCTGGATGAGAAATGATAGGGGGTCAGAGAATTAATGGAAATTTATTGAGCTGGAATACTATGCAGCTGGACAGAGAGAAAATCTGAGCTTTAATGCTCAAGGTATAATGGTGGGAGTATCGTCATCCCAAGTACCTTGGGGTTGCCCACTGAGACTTAATGCCTCTTATAATTCTTTTGGCCTAATTTCTGGGAGAGTGGGGGAATAAATTAATAACCACAAGATTTTCCAACCAATGATCAACCCGGCTCCTCATAGAATGGGCTACTTTTTCAACAGTGTGCATATTTGGGCCTTTTCTCAGACTGCAATAGAGGCCCAAGGTCCACCATCTACCCAACTCCTTCCTCATAATTTTCCCACACCTACTAAAACTTCTAATGGGCTTAACAACTTACTCCTGTTAGGGCCTCATTCAAACACAAATGGCTTCAGCTCTTCTTTAAACACATCCACAGAAGAAAATTCCCCTATGAGTTGTAGTCCCGATAGTTCATTTGGGCCTAAGAATACCTAGTGCTTGTTAACAACCTCCCTCACATTGAAATCTGCAACTGTAAGAATGGGAGTCCAAAAATCAGAGTGAAGGAACAGGGGGTCAAGAAGACTTTACATTAGAAGAAATCCAGATTGGGGAAATTGAAGAGTACTTACTCCTAATGCCCCACAGGGAAAATTTGGAAGATTTTTTTCCTGAAGGGGATGAGTTTCTGGAAGGCCAACAAGGTATTGATGGGGAAGGAAGACCAATTTCTGTCACTTCCTCAAATGACCCATAGAACCAGATGGGAGAGGGAAGTGGGCAACAGAAAATAAGGATGGATGTTCTGGTTCATGGGAGAAAGAAGAGAAGAAGAGTTAAAAAATGCATAGAAGTTTTCTCGAAAGGGAGGTACTCGGTGGAAAAGCCAAATACGATGGAACCTAAATGGAGAAGAAAGAAGAGACTGGATGAAATTAGAAGAAATAGAGGTGCATTTATGCTATGGGAGACAAGGGAAAATCGAAATATAGGTAAAATGACCAATACTGATCCAGAGCGGTTGAAATTGGGAATCTTTGATGAGAATAAAGAAATTCAAGGCTCGGAGGGTTTAGTCAATCTGCCTTTTAAATCAAGACTACTGTGGAACAAGAGGAGACGATGAATTGAGAGTGTTGAAGAGGACGAATACGAGTGTCACTTGGGTTTTGAGGTTATAGTTATTGCAAGAGACTAGACATGGCTTTTCTGATGGAGACTAAAGTTGAAATTGAGAGTCCTAGTAAGGTACAGTCGAGTCTTTATTTTCAGTCCAATGAAGAAATTGATTTAGTGGGGCTTAGTGGGGGCCTAACTTTATTTTGGAATAGTCCTTTTCAGATTCAAGTCTGTGAAAAGAGTAGTAATTATCTGGTCTATAATATAGTTGATGAATGAAAATTGAAATGGAACCTGATCCTTTTGTATGGAGCGCCAAGTATCTCAGATAGAGAGGGAGTTTGGAAAGAACTCGAGGAAATCAGTAATCACCTCGATAACAATTATTTAATAATGGGTGACTTTAATCAAGTTGAATACCAATGAGATAAATTGGGAGGGTCTACAACCATTCAAGGTTGGCACATTTTTGTAAATTGGAAACTCAGGGTCTAGGTCTCAGATATTCCTTTTTCAGGGCCAAGGTCCACATGGACAAACAACAGGGACCCACCAAACATAATCCATGAGAGACTTGGCAGAGATTATGCAACCGCATAATGGCATAATTTATTCCCTAAAGCGAATATACTCAACCTTCCAATTATGATTTCAGACCATGCACCTACTATTTTGGAAACTAAAGGAGACCATGGGGTAAAGAAAAGACCATATAGGGTTGAAGAGTGGTGTCTCCATTTCAAAGAAGTTAAGGAAGAGATCAAGAAACAATGGGAAGGGGACGAAACCGGATTGAAGATGTATATTCTATCGAGGAAGCTGCAGAAGGTCAAGTCAAGTTTGAGGGATTGGTGCTTAAAAAAAAATTAAAAAAAAAGAGGTAGGAATAAAATGGGATGAATTTACATGAGAAACTAAAGAAGTGAAAAACAGCCCATACGATTTTGACTTTCAGGAGAAGGACCTCCAGTTAAGACAGAAATGGCTAATTGATGTTTAGATTAAAAAGATCTATTGGAAACAGAGAGTGAAAGTTAAATGTGACTCGTTGGGGGATAAACATGCAAGGTTCTTCTTTAGAGTGGCTATAGTGAAAATGGCCAGAAATGAAGTTAAGGCACTACGTACTAACAAGGACCAGTGGATAGTGGATCCAGAAAGCATAAGGAATATGTTCATTAGTCACTTTGGAAAAATCTATAAGAAGGATGAGGATGTGAATGAGAACTCCATAAGAGGTTGGCACCATAGGAATTTTCATGGCCTCCAACTGAGAATTATAGAGGAAGACATTGCCCAACTGGAGAGGCCTTTTAGCAAAACTGAAGTGCGCAAGTCCTTGTTTTCCATGCAGAGCCTCAAATCCCCCGGTCCAGATGGATTCTTCCCTTATTTTTTTTTAGGAAAACTGGCATGTGATTAAAGATGATCTCTCGGGTGTGTTGTGCTTCAATGTTTAGATAATGGCTGTCTACTCAAACAATGGAATAGAAGTTACACAGCTCTTACCCCCAAGGCTAATAACCCAGAGGAGGTTAGCCATTTTAGACCAATTAGCCTTTGTAATGTTGTTTATAAGTATGTCTCCAAGTGTTTGGCACATAGACTCAAACGAATAATGCCTGAAATCGTAGGTCATTTCCAAAACGCATTTGTAACAGGGAGAGCAATAGGTGATAACTGACTTCTGGTTCATGAGACACTGCACCAAATGAAACAGAGGAAGAAAGGAAAGGAGTATCAATTGGTGTTCAAAATGGACATGAGTAAGGCATACGAGAGGGTTAATTGTGATTTCCTGTCTGAGGTTCTAAGAAGCTTCGATTTTCCAGCAAGGTGGATACATTTGATAATGCAGTGTGTCACAACGGTCACGTACTCAATTATAGTTAATGCGGAACCCACAACACCGTTGAAACCCCATATCTCTTTCTAATTTGTATGGAGATGCTGTCTTTCCTTCTAGTGAAAAGAAAGACAAGAGGGGAGATAAACGGAATCACTTTGGGAAGGAAAGGTCCAAGCATTTCTCATCTTTTCTTTGCGGATGATTCTACAATCTTCATGAAAGCCACACCTGACTCAGTTACGAAGTTAAGAAAAATGTTGGAAGACTTCTCAAAGATCTTGCGGCATCAGATTAACTAGGATAAATTCTTTGTTGTTTTCAGGAAAAATATACCAACAAGATTTAAACACTTTCTAAGGGCTTTACTGAAGGTTGGCAGTAACGAGGAATTCGGTGAGTAATTTGGCAGTCCTGTTTCATTCACGACGAAGAAGGCTTCAGACTTCAAGTTTATAGTGGATAATCTTCTAAGGAAGCTCACATCCTGGCATGCGTTAACTCTCAACCAAGTAGGAAAACTGGTCTTCATTAATTCAATTTTGGTAGCTCTAGGGGCGTACATTCTCTCCATCTTCCTTGTGCCAAATAGTCTATGTGATAAGCTGAACGGATTGATCAATGCCTTCTGGTGGGCATCTTCATTAAAAACTAAACCAATTTATTTGAGGCAGAAGGAATTAACAATGCTACCAAAGGGCCAAGCAGGATTGGGGATGAAGAATTTGGAGACTTTTAATAAAGCGTTGTTGGCTAAACAAGCATGGAGAATCCACAGGGATACAAATTCTCTTCTTCACAAAATTTATAAGTGTAAGTACAAGGATGAACATCTTGTCGCTGGAATTTCTTAAAAAGAAGCCATGACAAGTTCTTGGGGATGGATAGGGCAGGTAAGGATTGCAAGGGAGATTAAAGAAGAAATCATAAGAAGAATTTGCAATGGTAAATCTACGAGGATCCTGGGCG
The DNA here is from genome assembly GCA_900322205.1 of Kewa caespitosa. NCBI lineage: Eukaryota > Viridiplantae > Streptophyta > Magnoliopsida > Caryophyllales > Kewaceae > Kewa > Kewa caespitosa. Next base: position 8,660 of record ONZA01006637.1, read on the forward strand.
ACTGAGAATTTTTCCATTCCCAATCAATCAATATCTGAACCCATGTCCGGTAATGTTGTCAACAGTAATAATAGTCTTGTTGGCTTAATGGTGATAATGCAAGTACATTGTAATCTGTGATAACATACATGAAATCCTTAGAGGACATGATACGCAAGATCTCAAGATCACCTCAACCAACGAAACGGGTGTCTTCCACCACCTATGCCAAGACCCCATTTGTCGAAATCACGGCAATAGAGCTAATAGAGAGGTTTAAACCACCAGCAATGCCATCATATGATGCAACCAATGACCCAAGGAGGAACATCATGATTTACCAACAAAGAATAGCAGTCCTACCTATTCCCAGTCATCTAAATGAAGCATGTCTTTGCAAAGGGTTCAGCTCCACTCTAACCGGTTCCGCATTGGAATGGCATCTAAACTTGCGTAAAGGACGTATAGCCACCCTTGCAAATTTCGCCAACATTTTCCAATCCCAATTCTCCACGAGTCACAAGATGGAAAAAAGATCTTGTGATCTGTACCTAGTCATCAAGAAGCGAGTAGAATCCCTAATATACTACCTGTACCGGTTCAACAAAGAAGTGATCACCATCCAAGACTACGACCAAAAAACTGCACAAGAAGCAATCCGTCAAGGTATAGAAACAAATTCAGATTTCTATGATGAACTAACAAAATATCCTTGAAGTTGTTTGGAAGATGTCAGGAACAAAGCAGCACCCTTCTTTAGAAGAAGATAGAGCATTAAGGCCTGAAACAAGAGATTATGAACGGCCAAACAGAAAGACGACGACCAGCAAACCACAATGGAGCAGATCAAAATCATACAACAGGCTGGTAAACATTGCTGGACAATCTCCACAAAAAGACTGGAATGACAAGCCAAGTTTTCCGCCTGAGTTAAGTGAATATAACTTTTGTGTTGATTCCAATACTTTAGTTCGTAAGTTAGAGGACCTGGGCACCAAAGTAAGGTTGCCTAGAAGGACTGACAAACCTGCAGGTTATCGGAAAAAATCCAAATGGTGCGACTTTCACGCTGACATCGGTCATACAACTGAAGAATGTATCGCACTCACGAAGGAGGTGGTCCACTTATTGAAGAAAGGACACCTCAAGGATCTGATGAGAAAGAAGGACGACCTCCAGAATGACCATGCTGAGCAGCCCTCCAAACCCACCAAGATTGTCAGATATATCTCAGGAGGATCAGACATTTGCGGTGTATCATACTCAGCAGCAAAAAGAATAGCAAAGGATAATTTCATGCAGAGACCATAAAGATTGAGCGAGCCAAGAAGATTCAATCAACAAATAACCTTCGATGAGTCGGATAGAGAACACATCCAGGAGTATCATCAAGACAGTTTTGTAATTTCTCTACAAATAGGATGCGCCCTCGTCAAAAGGATACTCATAGATGGAGGTAGTTTAGTCAACCTGATGATGGCCAACACCCTGTTGGAGATGGGGATCGAAGAAGAAAACATCATAAAGAACTCTATCATGCTCGTGGGGTTCAATGGAGAAATGAAACAAACTCTCGGCCACATCTTTCTTCGAACAAACGTTTGAGGGGTAAATTCTTTCAAGAAATTTTCTGTAATAGACTGCTTGTCGTCCTACAATGTTTTGCTTGGCAGACCCTAGATACACAACTTAGGAGCAGTACCGTCTACCTACTGTAGGGCCACGGCCCTCCCGCTCCTCGGGCTAGGGGAGGAAGCGAAATTTGAAATAGGCGCGCGTACTCCCCGCGGCAACGGGTGCGTGTATGGGGTATAATTGTTATTTTTATAATATGCGGGATGGCACAAGTGGGATGCTTCGGAGTCGCCACCTTATTTTTGGAAAATAAGGAAACCGTCATTTGACTCCTTTATTGTTTTAACCAAAATCTAGATTCGGGTGTTAAGGTACAAATTAGATGGGATGCATCCAATTTGCCCGTTCTTACGAACGGCTACAACTTGTGAATTAGAGCTTTGTAATATGATTTGGTTCCATAAGTGATTTAATCCTAAATGTTTTCTAAGTCATATCATAATACACAACATTTAGATAATCACTTTTTAATATGCCTCATTCATTTGTCTATAATGAAACCAATTAGATAAATAAACATGTCCATGGGATTATAACGTTACCGAATGGGCAACTAAATAAATATATAATATAATCGATGATATCATACAAATGTAAGTCTTATAATTAAGTAGTATTGAATCACCACTTTCTAGAATTAAGTGACTTTATCAAAATAAAAAGAAAAAAAAAATGAAATAAAAATGCAAAAAAAAAGAAAAAAAAAAAGAATGCCGAAGAAGAAAAAATAAAATAAAATAAGTAAATGATGAAAATATATAAAATAAAAATAAGGCAGATTGTAAAACTATCCTAAAATGTCAAAAACAATTATAAAAATAAATAGTAAACCGAAAATAAAATGAAAAACATACACACATAAATATACATAAAATAGAATAAAGTCATTTAACTTTGGAAAATAACATCAAATTGTTATTACCCTAAATTTATGAATTGAAAATGAATAAAAATATGTATTAGACAGTAGGAAAATAAAATTTAAATATTTGTCTAAAATTAAAGATAATAATATTGAATTATCATCTTCTCCAATTTTGTGAAATAAATAGAAATGAAATGAAAATAAAAAGAAACAAAATGTAAAAAATTCACAACTCCCATCTTAAGGAGTGCCTTAGGAGGGGAGGATCCTTGGGAATCTACCTTTGGATGTGATTAACACCTGATTTTGTTATACGCAAAATCTTGATGGAACGGTTTTAGTGTTTTCAAGGTTTTTTTTTTTTGTTTATTTTAGCTTAGGAAATATTGAGAAAAATGCTCAAAAATGATTCCTAAGCTTGAGAGAAAAGGCTTGTAGTTGCTAGGGTTTTTTTGCTGAGTTTAGGCTTGTTAATTGTTGTTGGTACGTATGGTTAATGCATAGGTTTATATACTAATGAAATATTTAACGCACCTTGGCCCAGCGAATGTGGATCAATTCGCTGGATTATAAGGCGATTTGGATATGTTCGTTCAGTGCCTAGCAAATTTGTTGCTATTTGCTGGGAGATGAACCATGCATCTGGGTTGTAACGGTTGGGAAAAAATCAATGGACAGCGATAGAAGAACAAATCATAGGATGACCCAGCAAATATGGCCATTATCGCTGGGTGCCAATCGATTATGGGGCGAATCGCTGGGTGGGCAACGATTTTGCCCCTACTCGCTGACTCTTGATTTAATACGTCCATTATGGTTTTGGCTTCCCTTGGCCGGGAATCCTAGGGGGATACCTAGAAGCTTCAAGGGTGAGGTGAAATGACCATTTTGCCATTTGACTTCAGTTTGACTTTGGATTTTTCGGGTTTTCATTATTTCGCGTATTAGAAAATTCTGAGGGTGGTACCGTAGATTATTTATCGTCATGGTGTCATTTTGGGGACACTATTTTGGTGTCAACAAAAGCCCCCACTTTGGCCAAGGCGCCGAGCGGTGAAGCTCAATGTATGTCTTTTCTGCAAGTGTAAGATGCACTTAGCTTACCGAGTGGTTAGCTGAAAATGTATGATTAAGGGGTACATGCCCTTTATCCTTCGTAAAGGATGACACCATCTTTTAATAACGTCCTGGGTCAAGATAAAATGGAGGAAGAGTTTATCGACATCTTGGGGTCGAGAATGTGTTTGGAGGAACTTATCGATATCCTAAGGTCGAAAAGAGATTTGAAGGTGTTTATCGACATCTTGGGATCGAGGATAGACTTGTAGGAGTTTATTAACATCCTAGGGTCAAAAATAGAGTTGACGGAGTTTATCGACATCCTTGGGTCGAAAAGTAGATTTGAAGGATTTTATTGACAACCTGGGGTCAAAAATAGATTTGAAGGAGTTTATCGACATCCTGGGGTCAAGGATAGACTTGAAAGAATTTATCGACATCCTTGGGTCGAAAATGTATTTGATGGAATTTATCGACATACTAGGGTCGAAAAATAGATTTGGAGTTTATCGACATCCTAAGGTCGGGAATGTGTTTGAAGTAGATTGAATGAGTTTATCGACATCTTGGGGTCGATTTGAAGGAGTTTGTCGACATCTTAGGGTCGATTTGAATGAGTTTGTCGACATCTTGGGGCCGAAAAATAGATTTGAATGAGTTTATCGACATCCTGAGTTCGATAATGTGTTTGAGGTAGATTGAAGGAGTTTATCGACATCCTGGGGTTGGAAAATAGATTTAAGGAGCTTATCGACATCCTAGGCTCGGAAAATAGATTTGAAGGAGCTTATCAATATCCTGAGGTCGGGAATACCTCGGTGCTCTAGCATAATCCTTCATGCAATTTGTCAATAAGTTTAACATCTTTTTTTTTAAGAAAAAAAAAATCATGAAACTTATAGTAATACTAAAGGTGTATAATAGTGTATAATATTTTTTTGCACTTAAATTTTTAAAATATTTGACATATATATTATGTTAGATCTTATTCCTATAAATACGTACATAATCCATGCAATTTTGTTTATTAACCCGAGAACAAGCAAATTTTTATCACAACTTTTTAGAAAAAGTGACGATTATTGACCCTTTTTTTTTTCTTTTTTTGAGGTGATGTTAAAATTCAAGTTAGTTATTTTTGTAAGGTGGTTAACAAGTTTTGCGGCTTGAAGATTTGGTAAGTTGGTTGATTTGGTATTCTTTTGATTTAATTAAATGACTCCAATTTCCTTAGTACTTGTGTGTAGTGGACCTAGAAGAGCATGTCGTGGTCACATGTTAAATATTAGTAAAATTGTAAGTTTAAATTTGAAAAAAATAATAGA
>ONZA01006637.1:15636-30037 GCA_900322205.1 Kewa caespitosa
TTTTTTTTTTTTACTCTCGTTTCCATAAGAATAAATACTATGATTCACATTATTAACAGATAAGGTTTTCTTTGTTTTTTTTTTTTATTTGTAGAGGTAACAAAATAAATAAAAATGATTAGGGCACCCTCCACTGGAGAGCAAACCCTATCTTATCATCACGAATAATAAAAACACATAACGGTCTTCAGTTGCTGTGAACGTGTAAGAATCCACGATCGAGAGGCAGAAATTTGAGATGTAGTCCGCTGCTCTATTTCCTTCTCAGTAAATGTGCTTGATAGAAAAAGATTGAAAATGCATAAGAAGCACTATGCAGTCATATATCAAGAATTGGATCTGCCAGAGGGTCGTACTTTTGTTTAGAAGAGAGTTGATAACTTTAAGATTGTCGCCTTCGATAAACAGATTATTAGGACGATGGGCTAGCGCTTGTCTAATTCTATTCCGTAGTGCAGTCGCTTCTGCTACTAAAACTGAGGCGCAACCAATATTTGTAGTACCTGCAAAAATAAAGTCACCAAGGTGATCGCGTAATACAAAACGACTTGCCGAATTAGCCTAGTTACAGGCACCATCAAAATTTAGCTTAATAGAACCCTAAGGAGGAGGGTCCTAATGGACTTGAACAGACGAATTAGATCTGCATGAGGAGTCTGAAGTGCGAGAACCAGTGAAAGCAGAATCTAGTTTGTTGCAAATGTTCCGTTTTTTAAAGGACGAGACCGTTCGAAGAGTGGTTGTAAGGGGGTTAGAAAGGACATTTTCAAAACTTTTTCATTTCTAGATTTACAAATGAACTAAAGTAGATAAGCTATTTTATTGAAATTTATTGGGGGGGTCAGAGTGCATGATAGAAAGCCGTTGAAAAATATCATTCGTCCTAGTGTGCGAAGGGAAGGGGGTTCATTGGTGGCTATGGACATTATTCCATACTTGCTGCGTCCAGGGGCAAGAAATAAAAAGGTGATTAAGATTTTCGATTTGGTGACAGAGGGCATCTGGGATCAAAGTCCATCCCACGTGATGTCAATAAGACCCCTAGTAGGGAGAGTTTTGTGGAATAAAATCCAAAAGAATATAAGGATAATAGGGGCTACATCTAGTTTCCAGATCGAAGCGTATTCCCAATCTGGGGCAGTGTCATGCCTAATGTCATGTGCAAGACGGGTAGCAGATTTAGTGTTGACTTGACCATCTGCTGAAAAAAAAACCCCAACAAATAAGATGTTCTAGAGCACATGTTGTTATGGGAATGGCTTTTATGATTTTCATCGTGGATACAGGAACCAAAGAAAGCAACTTGGGAATTCGCCATTGAAAATCAGAAGTGATGAAGGTGCTTACTTTTAGCTTTGGATCAGAGATATCCTGAGCACTAAGTTGGAGTTGGTCTTTTATACTAGTGGGGAAGCACCAGTTATCATACCAAAGGCTTATCTGGTGACCATTTGCAAGAATCCACCTAATACCCTTTTTGAGGATAGTCCTATTTTTGAGAATCAGGTTCCTAATTTCGGAATTGGTCTGTTTTTTAGTATTCTCGAAATAGGAAGAATGATGAAGGTACTCTGTTTTAATAGATTGAACCCACAAATTCTAAAGTTGGGATAAAACTTTCCAACAGAGTTTTGCCAGGAAAGCCTGATTGATAGCTACAGGTTTTGTAGGCTAAGACCACCTTGTTTTTTGCATCTGCATACTTTATCCCAAGCTATAAGAGGAATCCCCTTCAAATTGGCATTTGATTGCTAGAAGAAATTACGGTTGACTTGATCTAATTTTTTTGCAAATTTTAATAGGGACAACTGTTGATTGTATAACATAAGAAGGCATTGCCTCCAGGTTACTTTGGATAAGAACTGTCTTACCTGCTTTAGATAAAGTATTGGCTTGCCAAGAATGTATTCTGGCCGAAGTTGCTTGTAATATATTATCAAAAATAGATTTGTCGACATATTTTTCATTAAACAGAAGACCTAGATATTTACCTAAGGAAGATTTTTGGTGAATATCGAAAATAATAGAAATAGCTTGTTTACAAGTGGGTTGTACTTTCTTGGAAAATACTATTGACGATTTGTGTAAATTGACTAGTTGCCCAGATAGGGAACAAAAATAATGAAGAATGTTCTTGAGGATAGCAGTCGATTTTTTCTGAGCTTTATAGAAGAGCAGGCTATCATCAGCAAAGAATAGGGCATTTATAGTAGGGACTCGGGGTGTAATTTCAATACCAATACCATTTTTTTTCCATAGAGGCCAGGTGTAGACGCCTAGCCTGAACTTCCATGCAGATAATTAACAAGTATGGAGAAAGTGGGTCGCCTATGCGTTGTCCTCGATCAGGTTTGAAGAAATCATGTAGTTGTCCATTAATATTAATGGAATAGGAAACAATGGTAACACATTCACGGATCCAGTTGATCCATTTTGGTGAAAAACCAAGTTTTTGAAGAGCTTGGAACAAAAAGTCCCATTCAATTATGTCATAAGCCTTTTCCATGTGGAGTTTAATAGCCATCCATCCTGCTTTGTTTTTTTGATTGGGAGAATAGGTGGCTTATTTCTTGCATAATAAGGACATTATCTTAAATGTTTCTACTGGGTACAAAAGCATTTTGGAAGGGTCCAATAGTATTGCTTAACTGTGGTCTAAGTCTATTTACCAAAATCTTAGAAATGATTTTGTAAATAGTATTACACAGGCTAATAGGGCGAAAGTGGTTCGAATTTTCTGGGTCATCGATTTTAGGAATAAGAGTGATAATCATATGGTTAATTTCTTTCAAAAGCTTTCCATGAGTAAAAGATCCTTTAATTCCTTGGATGACTTCATTATGTATAATGTGCTAATATTTTTGAAAAAAATACAGGTCCGAAGCCATCAAGCCCAGGCGCTTTGAAAGGTTTCATTTGAAAAACTACCTGTTTTATTTCTTCGTCAAAAATAGGTTGGATTAGGAGTTTGTTTTCCTCATTCAAAAATAAAGAAGGTAACTTAGAAATAAACACATCCCTACCATCTGGGAACTCAGTAGAGGATCGTCTTTTAAAACATTCAGAAAACTGATTGTTTACTTGTTCTGAGTCATCAACCCATACTACAGCAGGATCCTTAATACGGAATAAAGTCTGACGATGTTGTCGAATTTTATTTCGAATATGGAAGAATCAAGAATTACAGTCACCATGAGTTAGCCATTGTTTTCTATGGTATGATCCCCAAAATTTCTGGTTAAATATCATAATTGTTTCTCTTTGTTTTTGAGGCGAATTTGCCATTTCAGCAGACGATGATCTATAGGGCTAAATAAAAGTTTACTTTGGACGAAGTTTAGTTTTTCATTATTTTTCTCAATTTCTGTCTAAGGTTACCATACCTCACTTTGTTCCACGTTTTCAGGTAAAATTTTAAAAATGTTCCAACTTTTTTGCTAAAGAAAACGTAGGTACGCCCAAGGTAGGGAATGCCCATGCTTTTTTTACTATATCGAATGATTCCGAATTGTAAATCCATCCTTGTAGGAATTTGAAGTGGGTCTTAGAATTATATTCAATTGATCTTGTGTGGAACAAGACTGGCAGGTAAAGGGTCCTAAAGTATTGATGGAATTAGGATAAAGTGACATCCAATCAATAGCACAGATAGCCCTGTCTAATCTCTCATAAATGGTACCCGATTGGGTAGTGCGTTTCCAAGTGAAAGAGCTCCCTTTATATGGAATATCAATTGCATTTGTATTTAGAAGGAATGTTTGTAGTGTTCGAATTCTATTTAAATGGGGTGATGCCCCACCCAATTTTTCATTGAGTGACATTAATTCATTAAAGTCACCAATGATTAACCAGGGTAATTGCCAGGATCGTGCTAATTGGGTTAAGTTATCCCAAAAAATAGCTTTTTCTGATTGTTGAGCTGAAGCATAGATACCCATAATTTAACAGTCTTTTTTGGTTATGTCTATCAAAAACAATTTATGATATACTCCTATTGTTACAAAACGATGATATGATGTCAATGTTAGTAGTATTCCATCATGCCCAGATTCCTCCCGATGGACCAATGGGGTTCAAAATTTTGACATTATGGAATCCAAGAGTATTAGCATTTCTTTGAGAATTGGAAGATGAAGTTTTAGTCTTCTAAAAAGAAACATAATATCCGGGTTATATTTTCTTTTGAAAAAAGAAATTTCACTTTTCGCAACCAGCTTTTTTGCCCCATAAATAATCCAACTAATAATTTTCAAATATTTTTTTTTAGACAGTAATTTTCATTTAATAAAAGACATTTGGGGATATGTTATTCGAGTACTTACTTTCAGGAAAATGCATTCGAGATAAGAAAAATAGAATCAGAGCATGGCGGGGTTTTAAGCTATTTTAAGCAAGCCTATAAACGGAAAGATCCTTATTCTTGGATAAACCTTTAGCTATTGTTATAGACTTTTGAAAGCTATATAAATAACTATAAGCATAGCCCATTTGGTATGGAAATTCACTCCGAAATTGGGTGAATTTGACACTGCATGGGGTGTGATTCACTGCATCTTTTGAACCATAAAGGAGACAAAACCTAAAATCAAAAAGATAAGCAAGAGGTTTTAAGGCCTTGGTCAAAAAGAGGATGGTCATGAACGACCATCTTCTTGAGCGTGTCATAACAGGCCGATAGTTTGCTTGAACTAGCAAGCATAACAGATTACTAGTTAAGATCCAAAACTAGAAAAAGTTCAAACTCTTAAGAGAGTGACTTATTACAACACAACGACGAAAGATAAAAGAATTGGCAAGAGAAAGTTCAGCCATTATTACAAACACAATAAAAGACGTAAAGCAAAAGAAACATAGAACTTCATAAACGTGACAAACACTTGCAGGTGGTTTCGATGGGATTTGCCAAGGTTCGGCCCAAGTACACATAGCAGTGAACTCTGTTAATGTCTTAATGCCATTAGGTATATGATTATGAATAGTGCAAAGGCAAGTATTGAACCTGCATGCAAATTAATCAAAGTGAAAAAGAGGGATTAAGCAAGTGAAAAGACAGATTAAAACATTACCCAATAAAGTTGGGTAATTTATTTTGTACACGTTAATCACACTTGGCATTGGAGGAAGCCGAATCTTTTGACTCATTAAACTTGTGCTTTTTAGAAGAATCCGTGAAGGGGGACTCAGATGCGGCCTCATTTAGAGGAGCTAGCTTATTATCAACATCCATACCTGTAGGCTCCTCAAATTTTTCTGAACAACATAAATCATCTTCTAAATAAACATCATTAACATGATAAGATTCATAAAGAAAAGTGGGCTGATTTTCCACCATAGCAAGTGAATTATCATCAAGAAAAGGCATAAAGGAGTTGGAAATAGTAAACGGATTCAAAGGGTCGACATTATTACGAGACGGGGTAGTCGGTTTGGGACTAGAAGGGGAAAGAGGAAGACTTTCCTCTAGAGGGTTATGATCCTTATCAATAATCGTAGTTTCAGTAGGATACTTGATTGTGGTTGTGACCGAATCATTAACCCCAACTATGGGGGGAATTGGATCGGGAGGAGCTTGGTCTTTGAAGGATTTATTAAAATCCTTCTTAGAAGTCGATTTAGTAGCTCGTTTCTCAGCTTGCACTTGGGTATTAGTGGTCATTTCGGGTGTAATTTTGATCCACTTGTCACTAGGGGGTTCATTAAGAGGAAAGTTGTCGCAATATTTACTAGGGGAGGGGGGATCAACATGCTTAGAAAATTTCTAAACGAACACTTGGGCTGGCTTTTGGATCGTTCTAAGGGGGCAATCTTCGATTTTATGAAGTATGTTACCACTTAACGCATAAAGTAAATAAGCCCTCATAAGAAAGTCCATATTCTTTATTATCAAGAAGATACACCCCAGGAAGTCCCTTAGTAATATCCACATTGACACATACTCTAGCGTATTTTGTTTAAGGACATATGTAGAGTTATCATCCAAATGTATAACTGTACCCACATGACTTAAAATATCCGAAAGAATCAAGATGGTCCAACTTTGAAGAGGTAGACAATAGACACAGACCTACTGGTCCACATGGGTTATCTTAGCAGTAAAGGGGTTGAAAGAGGGTAATCAAGGATGCAGAACAAAGTTAAGGCCTCTGAAAAACCAAGGTCGATTTTCGCACTCAAAGGATTAATATTCCGTATTTGCAAATTGTAATAAAATCCATTCATTTCCTAAAGGTTTAAACGAAACATCTCCTTTCAAATGTTTCCAGTCACGCCTAAGACGCCCAACTATAGTTTTAAAACTGAGTCAGCCCAAATCTTACCTATGAGGCAGACGACTTTGAGCGTTGCAAGGATAGTGGCTACGCAAGGTAGGGCAGCTCCACCAAACGATGGCAGACCAGTATCTTGGGTTTGATGGTTCCTAGTGAAATCATATTGCGTATGCCAAAGGAAGGGGTTCCAATCTGAGTTTTATTTCTGCAAATATCATAGTCATGTTCAAGATATCCAGGGGGATGGATATTTTCATTTTGACATCCCACACCTCTTGTGACATCTCTAAAAGACACCTTTGACGTGTAGTTGTGTGCACAGTTGTTACTTAAACGTCTAGTCTCACCTGAATAATGGTTGAGACTATTTGAGAGTTGGGGAGTATGTAGGTTACGGAAACATGCATCAGATGATAAAATAGATGCATTATCGATGTTTTTGATATGGGTAGAAGGGGCTATTGTGTTCCTCATAGTCAGGAAGTGAGTGAAAGCTAGGTGAATTGCATGGTGAACCCACGGAAAGCAGAAGGGTATGTTTTGAGAATTAAAAATGAAATACCAAGAAAAACTAAGATTGATGGCTATAGAATGAGAGGAGTGACCAGCTACCTCTACCATATATATGTAAGCATAAAAAGGAGAGTAAATGAGCATGAAGGCATTAGTAGAGAAGTAAGGATGCACAGAAACAATGTCTTGCACGGAGATGGTGGGGAAGGAGGTCATGTAATGGAAATGAAACATCCAATTGAGGAATAAAAAGTCATGGAGAAACATGTAGAAAGCAAGCATGGAGAGAAGCTTAGAACTCAAAAGATACATGCAGAGAGAATGAGTAAAAGGAAAGAGAAGGAAGCAAACCCAGAAAATCAAATTTAATGGAGGACAGCAAGGGGGAATAGTGGAATGAATCAAGGCCTCAAAGACATAACCAAGGCACTTACAACCTACAGTAGCAATCAGATTTGAAATAAACACAACCATACAAACCAAAAAGAAAAAAAAAACAAAAAGAAGCAGGAGAAGAGCAATCGGGTATATCGTAAACACTGTAGCAAGAGCACAAGACAATTAGAAATGAGCAAGCTACAGTAAGAATACAATCTGGAAAATACATGCAAGAACAAATCATGTGAGGAAAGAGCCAAAAGGGAACAGTAGTGATAGCACAAATCAAACGCCATCTAACAACAGAACCATAAAGAGAACAAAAACAAACACAACAAAAATAATCAAAAATTGCATCGAAAAACGAAATTTTCACATTTGTATAAATAGCTATGAGTGTTCCAGATACAACACACAACTAAGCAGTAGGAAGGAGAGCATAAAGAAGAGAAATTAAGGGTAAGAATCAATTCAACAAAACCTAATTCGTGGAATCGAATTTCGATCAGGACGAGATTGCCATAAAATAGAGTTAGAAAAAAGTCGATCTTAAAGAAGAATGTCAAAACCCCCAATTCTAGATTAGGGATCTTCCAAATTAGGTAGTACAAGACCTTGAAATTGGTACCTGCAACAAATAGATTACCACCAACTAGTAAAAAGTAACAAATGATAATAAGATTTTGAAGGAAAATAAACAAACTTAAAGGAAAGGGAGAGAGGAAATTGATTGGAGAGGATCAATCTTCGTTGGGAATGACTAGATCGAACAAAACAAGAAGGTTTGCAATTAGGGGTTTTGCTTAGGAGAGGTAAGGGGGTCAGGTGGTCATGTGGGTCATGGTGTTCAATGGTGGCGGCTGAGATCTAGTGTTAGGGTTGTCATGGTTCATGGGGGCATTGGTTGAAGAGAGAGAAAGAGAGAGAATTCTCTCTCTTCACTCGCCGTTGTCTTAAAAATTAATTTGGTGTTTTTTTACATTATCTTCGATTTCACTCAAGTTGAAATTTAAAAAACGAAATCGATTGGTTTCGTCTAACTAGTTTTATGCCATGTGTTATCAACTATCTGCCAACAAGTTCTATTTTAAGATGTAGAACACTACTTCCAATACAACTTGTGTTTTTAGTATTATTTTATGAAGTTTTCTATTTTTTAATTTATTCATTTGATATCCATTCGTACCCTCAATTCAACATTTTGTCACTCTATCCAATCAATTTATATAATATTAAGGGCACTCTTATTGCATTTAAAATTTCAAACGAAACTAGCACATAAGTAAAAAATACTATACAACAAAAGCCTACTGTGAGGAAAGCTAAAAACATAACACGTTCACCATATTAAATTTCAGAGAAAGTGATACAATAGTCGTACTCTTGATGTAGATCTACAAAATATAGTAAACGGTTACTAACTTTATGTGTTATAAAATTTAGTTGAAACAACATTAGATGTCGAACTTGAAGAAGTTTATTTTTGATGTTGTTTTATGACCACTGGGCTCACTACGCACGTGTTCAAGTGAATTTTTAACGACCCAGGATACTTCCCATACTCGAAGTGACGTCTCCTCTGTAGGCGTGTTGATTGGGAGTAGGGGTGAACTAACATAACCACGATGGCCGAAATAAAAATCATATGTTGTGAGTGTTTTAGTAGAAATCTTAAGTTGGAAAGACTCATTTGTTGGGTAGAAAGTATGCAATATTATATGTAAATGTGATGATTTATAAACCCCACATTGTAAATTTACTAGGCTTATTTAATATATTATATAAAATTAATAAAAAGTCAAAGTAGCATAAAGCTTTTTAAAAATAATAATTAATTGTAATAATTTTAAACTTTGGAACTTACAAATACTCCAAAAAAACACATGTTATTTATTTTATTGTATGTTAACATATAGGTATATAGTATATTAATAGTGTCGATAGTGTCGATATGGTCTTTCTCTCTCTAAAATGAGAGATTTTCTCTCTAAATATACGGAGTGAATTTTCAACTCAACATAGTGTCTTACCTACAGTATCTTAATTTCTTGTTTGTAGTATAGCGTTTGACTTTCTTTTTTATTTTTATTTTTTCCCATCTTAGCCACTAACATTTACTTCTTGAAGATTTGAGTTTAAACCTCCACCCATATTTTCATCATTGCTAGTTATTGTGTAGCTTTCATAGTCTACTCCTACCGTCATTTAAAACCAAATTACCTAATCACACGTCCACTTTTCAGTCCTTTTTAAGTGCAGTTGATGTAGTGCTTTGTCACTTATTTATTTCCTTTTTGTGCAAACACATGCAAAGTCACTTTCTCTTCTGCAGTACCACTATAGTTTATTCAAGCTTTCGTCCTTTGTTCTGGTGTTAGGCAGACATTTCTTGCCTTTCAACTTGTCTGTGTACCTTTGTGGTCCTAATCTGTCAGTTTAATCTATTTTCTTTATTCTTCTTATGGATTCTTGGTTGTTACCTACTAGTTTCCCTAAAAAAAAATTAACAATTGTGCCTCAAAATAGTACCATTGGGCTAGAGGATAGTTAATGGAATCTAGTGGTTATTGGTATTTTTGTGGACACCAAAAAGTTCAAAGAAAGTGGACTTCAAAAAGCTATAGAAGAAAGATGGAAAACACGAGAACCATTCTACATAAAAAATAGGGGTCATTCCTTTTTGCTGTTTCGCAACTCCCAGGAGGATAAAAAGCTTTTTTGGAACAACACACGGCCAATTTTCAAGGGGCTCTCATTGTTCTACCGAACTGGTATTTTAGCCTTACCCTGGAATGAGTTAGAGCATCACATGCATACATCTAGATTAGAGTGGAAGGACTACCTCATCTATATGAAACCATAGGTGGCTAGAAATTTATTAAGCTGGGATACTAAGCAGCTAGGACAGAGAGAAAATCTGAGCTTTAATGCTCAAGGTATAATGGTGGGAGTATCGTCTTCCCAGGTACCTTTGGGTTGCCCACTGGGAATTAATGCCTCTGTTAATTCTTTTGGCCTAATTTCTGGGGGAGTGGGGGAATTAATTAATAACCACAATAGTGTCCAACCAATGTTCAACCCGGCTCCTCAGATAGATGGAATGGGCTACTTTTTCAACAGTGAACAAATTTGGGCCTTTTCTCTGACTGCAATCCAGCCCTTTCCTCATAATTTTCCCACTCCTACTGAGACTTCTAATAGGGTTAACAAATTACTCCTGTCAGGGCCTCATTCAAACATAAATGGCTTCAGCTCTTCTTTGAACACATCCAAAAAAGAAAATTCCCCTATGAGTTTTAGTCCCCATAGTTCATTTTGGCTTGAAGAATACCAAGAGCTTGTTAACAACCTCCCTCACATTGAAAATTTGCAACAGTAACAGCGGGAGTTAACAATCAGAGTGAAGGAACAGGGGGTCGACAAGACTTTACTTTTGAAGAAAGTCAGATTAGGGAAATTGAAGAGTACTTACAACAAATGCCCTAGAAGGTGAATTCAGAGGTACTTTTCCCTTAAGGGGAAGAGTTTCTAGAAGGCCAACCAGGGATTGATGGGGAAGGAAAACCAATTTTTGTCTCTTCCTCAAATGACCCAGAGAACCTGATGGGAGAGGGAAGTGGGAAACAAACAATAAGGATGGATGTTCTAGTTCATGGCAGAAAGAGAAGAAGAGTTTAAAAATGCATAGAGGTTCTCTCAGAAGGGAAGTACTCGGTGGAAAAGCTAATTACGATAGAAGATAACTGGAGGATAAAGAAGAGACTGGATGAAATTAGAAGAAAAAGAGATGTAGGTATGCTATGGGAGACAATGGAAAATCGAAAGATAGGTAAAAGGACCAATACTGATCCAGAGCTGCGGAAATTGGAAATCTTTGATGAGAATAAAGAACTTCAAGGTTCGGAGGGTTCAGTCAATATGCCTTTTAAATCAAGACTGTTGGAGAACAAGAGGAGAGGATTCATTTAGAGTGTTGAAGAGGACGAATAAGAGTGTTACTTGGGTTTTGATGTTACGGTTATTACAAGAGAGATTGAAGAAGGGGTGGAGGCAGCCCCTAATCAGCCCCCATCTCAGACATGATGATCCTGTCTTGGAACTGTAGGGGCATAATAAAGGATGCAGGCTCCCCTAGGATTCCTTTTTTGCTAAAGACTGCCCACGAGAAGAAACCAGACATGGTGTTTCTGATGGAGACTAAAGTTGAAATTAAGAGTCTTAGTAAGGTAAAGTCAAGTCATTGTTTTCCGTCCATTGAAGGAATTGATTCAGTGGGGCTTAGTGGGGGCTTAGCTTTATTTTGGAATAGTCCTATTAAGGTTCAAGTCTGTAAAAAGAGTAGTAATTATCTGGTCTGCAATATAGTTGATGAATGGAAATTGAAATGGAACCCAATTCTTTTGTATGGAGCTCCAAGTATCTCAGATAGAGAGGGAGTTCGGAAAGAACTAGAGGAAATTAGTAATCACCTCGATAACAATTGTTTAATTGTGGGTGACTTTGATCAAGTTGAATACCAAGGAGACAAATTAGGAGGGTCTACAACCATTCAGGGCTGGCACAGTTTTGTAAACTGGAACTCAAGGTCCAGGTCTCAGATATTCCTTTTTCAAGGCCAAGGTTCACATGGACAAACAACAGAGACTCACCAAACACAATCCATGAGAGGATTGACAGAGGTTATGCGATTGCAAAATGGCATAATTCATTCCCTAAATCGAATATACTCAAACTTCCAATTATGATTTCAGACGATGCACCTATTATTTTGGAAACTAAAGGAGACCATGGGTTAAAGAAAAGACCACATAGGGTTGAAGATTGGTGTCTCAATTTTAAAGAAGCTAAGGAAGAGATAAAAAACAATGGGAAGGGGACAAAACAGGATCGAAGATGTATATTCGATCGAGGAGGCTGTAGAAGGTTAAGTCAAGTTTAAGGGATTGCTGCTTAAATAAAAGAAAAGATGTAGGAATGAAATGGGATGAATTTACACGAGAAAATGAAGAAGTGCAAAACAGCCCATACGATTTTGACTTTCAAGAGAAGGACCTCCAGTTAAGACGGAAATGGCTAATTGATATTTAGATTCAACAGATCTATTGGAAACAGAGAGCGAAAGTTAAATGGGATGTGTTGGGTTATCAACATACGAGGTTCTTCTTTAGAGTGGCTAAAGGAAAAATGGCAAGAAATGAAGTCAAGGCACTGCGTACTAACGAGGACCAGTGGATAGTAGATCTAGAAAGCATAAGGAATATGTTCATTAGTCACTTTGGAAAAATCTATACGAAGGATGAGGATGTGAATGAGAACTCCATAAGAGGTTGTTACCATGAGAATTTTCATGCCTCCAGAGGAAGACATAGCCCATCTGGAGAGGCCTTTTAGCAAAACTGAAGTGCGCAAGGCCTTGTTTTCCATGCAGAGCCTCGAATCCCCCGGTCTAGATGGATTCTCCCCTGGGTTTATCAAGGAAAACAGGCATGTGATTAAAGATGATCTCTTGGGTGCTATGCTTCAATGTTTGGATAATTTCTTTCTACTTAAAGAATGGAATAGAACTTACATCGCTGTTATCCCAAGGTTGATAACTTAGAGGAGGTTAGCCATTTTAGATCGATAAGCCTTTGTAATGTTTTTTATAAGTGTGTCTCTAAGTGTTTGACTCATAGACTCAAACGAATAATGCCCAAAATCATAGGTCATTTCAAAAATGCATTTGTACCAGGGATAGCGATAGGTGATAACCGTCTTCTGGTTTATGAGATACTGCACCAAATTAAACAGAGGAACAAAGGAAAGGATATCAACTAGTGTTCAAAATGGACATGAATATGGCATACGACAGGGTTAATTGGAAATTCCCTGTTTGAGGTTCCAAGAAGCTTTGGTTTTCCAGCAAGGTGGATACATTCAATAATGCAGTGTGTCACAATGGTCATGTACTCAATTATAGTTAATGGGGAACCCACAACACCGTTTAAACCAAAATGTAGCTTGAAACAGAGTGATCCCCTGTCCCCATATCGCTTTCTAATTTGTATGGAGATGCTGTCTTTCCTTCTAGTGAAAAGAGAGACAAGAGGGGAGATAAAGGGAATGACTTTAAGAAGGCAAGGTCCAAGCATTTCTCATCTTTTCTTTGAGGATGATTCTACAATCTTCACGAAAGCAACACGTGACTCAGTTTTGAAGTTACGGAAAACATTGGAAGACTTCTCAAAGGTCTTGGGACAACATATTAACCAGGTCAAATCCTTTGTTATTTTCAGCAAAAATACACCAACAAGATTTAAACACTTTCTAAGGGCTGTATTGAAGGTTGGTAGTGAAGAGGATTTTTGTAAGTACTTTGGCAGTCCTGTTTCATTCACGACAAAGAGGAGGAGAAAAGTGCTCGATCACTTTGAGAATATTGAAGTGATCCCCATCGATGATATCCAAGGCTTTTTTGCGGTCAAGGCCAAGATATTCCTCGAATATGAATTCGTAACTACACCTTAAAGTAGGAAGCACAATGTTAATATTTGGAGACGTGCCCAAGATTGCGGAGAACTCCTCCACCAATAGACACAATTATTTAGTTCCTCCTAGATGGAAGACGTAAAGGTCGGGCATCCAAAACTTGATGGATGCCCTTAGAAGAACCAAAACAAGCTTTACTTGTTTGAGAGTAAAGAAATTGGCAATCTTAAAAATGTTTAGGCGTTGGCGTTCCTCTATGGACATGGAGTTTATCCAATTACCAATGGATTTCTCGAAGAGGTTGGCCATGGTTTGGAATGAATTTGGAGCTTCAAAGACTTAAGAATGGGAGAAATATGAGATATTCGGTGTTTAGGTGCAGTATTCTGCCATGCAAAGCCATCCTTTTATCGCTCCACATGCAGAAACGCTCGCAAAAATGAGTACGAGGCATCAAGTTTGGACTCAACCCAGCGAATACACTCATAGTCGCTGGGTGACCTGGCGATAAAGGCAATATTTGTTGGGCCTGTGCCGATTTTAACGTGATCGTTGGCCTTAGGCGATTTATCTCATATTCGGTGGCCGTCCAACGACGCAATTAAATGATCATTCATTCACCTTGAGTTAATATGGGTTTAGGATTGATTTTTCCGTTAAGCNTTTAATCCCTTTTGCCCCCATGTAAATGCATTCTCATCTTCTTTATTTTGATTCCTTTTAATCAATATTATGCATAAAAATGTCCATGGGATATTTCATTATTTATTTTA
>ONZA01006637.1:45531-55554 GCA_900322205.1 Kewa caespitosa
ATCTCCACATTACAAGTCTTGTATTTGCAATGTAATTTAAACTACCCTATGAAAGCAATAAATTACATTCAAAGTAAATTGACATACAATGCCGTATTTCCTTTACAACAACAACAACAACAACAACAACAAAAAAAATAAAATAAAATAAAATTTACTGTTGACAAAACCATATTTTGGGTTGTACTAGATCATAACTAAACATTATTCATTCACCCATATCACATGGGTGAACCAGTTTAACATGTATCACATAAAACATGCTTTTAAATGACATATTTAAAACACGTAGACATGTGATCAAATTAATAAACTAGGCCTAATCCATAAAACAAATGAAATTTATTATAACAAAGTATTAAAATTTCAATTTAATTAATGAATAATCTAATTAATCACTAATTGGACTTACAATGTTTGATATGGGCTCGTGCATTCATATAGACCACAAAAACCCATTTTGTATCACGGCCTCTTTGGGCCCATATGGGCTCAAGGGTCTAAGACCCATGACTCATATGTCGCAGTGGGAGGCCCTTGTGTGAGCTTATGGGCAATGAAAGACCATAATCCAATTCGCTTTTGGCCCATCTAACCGAATCCAATTCGGTTTCGATTGCCATGCCTTGCTCTCGGGCCTAAACGGCCCATGATGCATGTCCTACACATGAGTCTTCTGAACAAAGGCTTCCAAGAAACTGTAAGACATCTCCATGCATGAGCCGTGCCCAAGGCAAGACAAAACCCTAACCCAAAACGCAAACCAATTGCCTCGACCCATACCCGCTAGCCCAAGGTTTAGCCCAAAAAACCTATCGTTTTTCACCCAACCCCATGGCTCCAAACCAAGAAAACCTTGCCCTAAAAACACTTAAACATGTACCATGAACAGAATGTACGTGTTTTTTCCCAAAGAACCTGAAATCACCTTTGATTTCAATCGGGTTTTTCTAGGCAGATTCGCAGCAACATGTTTTAAGGTTAGTATGGGCTTAAAATTTTATGGGTTTTGGTGATATAATCATTAAACACAAAATATTAATCCTAATATCTTGTATTAATGATAAATGAACATGAAAAATCAGGTATCCAAACCCAGAAACAAAGCAAAGAAAGTAACGATCAAAACTTATCGCTAGCTATATGCTTGCAAAAATGATTTCAAAAGTAATTCAAATAAAGTTAAAGGTAAGTGAATCTGATCAAAAACACTAAATGCAATCCATATTCATTCAATGAATGCAAAATAAGGCACAAAACAAGTTTGAAACAATAAACCCTGAACCTGAAAGTCCAACCAAAAAAATTCTAGATTTTAAAGATTTTATTGTTTTGATCATTTTCACTTCTTTTTGGGTAAAATATCCGTACTTTATTATCAAACTATGGACAAAAATGATTCAAAAAAAATCATCCAATGATAAAGAAATAAAGAGGAAAATGAAAACAAGGTCTTTAACCCAGAAAACGAACCCTAATGATCTAACGATAGTTTTAACAATGAAGTGAAAGAAAGCAATTTTTGATCGGTTTTTTTAGCATTCTCGTGTGAATCACAATGAAGAACATATGAAAAAATAGTAACATATAGTAGGCTCATGATACTACTATTTGGTTCTATGTAATACATGATCTAATCATTTAAAAGCGGAACATATAGATACGGATCGTTACATGTACTGTAGTTCACATATGTTTTACCTCTCGATGCGTTCCTTCCTGAGTACGCTATCGACAAGATATTCTAGGCCAACTATCCATATTGATCTCCTCATGAATATGACCTCAAATAAGCCCTAAGTATTTCTCCTTTGAATTCATACACGTAGATCAATCCAAAGCGATAGCTAGATCGGAATCATGAAGGAATAGTTCCTTCTGGTTCTTCTCCTTGGTTCGAATGAACTCACTTTGGGTTAGTGTTTGATCCACGTATATGCCTTCTCTCCTAATGTATTAGGTCAGTTAAGAGGCATAGGTCCAAACCTAATATGAGAGGTATAAGCCCTTTATATAGGCACAAGGAATAGGACCGTAAAAGGGCCATGTGTTATGCACCTCTTTGGGCCTGGCCCAAAAGGCCTTAACACAATAGAGGGAACCGTTGCCTTTACCTTGTTCCATTACATCTTTGGTCCCAAGGAATGGTTCCTTGGACCAACCTATTGCACCACATTTGTGATGTTCATCAATCTACTTTTGTACGATCATTCAAAATCAATTGCACTTGGCATTTGAGCTCAATTGACCAAAAACGTTGTGAGAGGCATCTAGCTACACATCACAACGATCCTAAGTCAATTGAATCACTATCTCAAATATTAATCTGAAGTTTCTTGCACCTTGGCTGAAGGACATATTCCTTCACACTATCCCTCCAGATATTAAAACGATGCCAATATACATCGGAAGGAGGGAAGAACCTACTCACCATTATGCCTTAGAAGTGGACTCTTTAGAAAATGTTCCATGGTATGTTGACATCCTCAATTACAAGTTCAGCGAAGAGTATTCCCCTGGGTGTGATGACCCACGGGCACAAAGGGCCATTCGCCTTCTCGCTGCACAATTTGTGGTATATCAAGACAGATTATATAATAAAACCCCATAGGAAGTTAGCATTTTTTGTGTCAATGAAGAACACGCAAAACAAATAATGGGAGAAGTGCATGAAGGGGTATGCGGTCCACACATGAATGGACGCATACTCGCTAGGAAAATAATAAGGCAAGGCTAATATTGGACTATGTTGAAAAGGATTGTAGCCAATATGTGCAATGATGCAAGCAACGCAAAATCGATGAAAATTTACAACACATGCCGCTTTCAACACAATATGGACTCACTTTCCCTTAGCCTTTCTCAACCTGGAGAATCGACATCATTGAAAAAATAAGTTTTAAGGGTACAGGTGGACACAAGTACATCCTTGTTTCCATCGACTACTTCACAAAGTGGGTCGAAGAAGCATCCTACTCAAAGTTAACTTCAAAGAATGTTGCAAAGTTCATCAAAAGTAACATAATCCGTCGGTATGGAGTCCCGCATGAAATAATAAGTGATTATGAATCCCATTTCAAAGAGGAAACTGATGATCTCTTGCAAGAGTACAAGATACAGCATCGAAGGTCGTCACCCGATAGGACACAAACGAACGGTTTTATCAAAGCCGTCATCAAAAACATTAAGACCATTCTCCAAAATATGAGCGAAACATACAAAGATTGGCCTAACAAGCTTCCTTTTGCGCTTTGGGTGTATATAAGCACTATTCAAACTTCCACAAGCGCGACACCATAATCACTTGTCTTCGGTATGGAGGCAATCCTTCCCGTCGAGGTTGAGATACCTTCCTTTAGGGTTGTTCTAGAAAGTGAAATTCCCGAGAGTAACTAGATAAGAGAAAGATATGAACATTTGGTCTTTTCAGACGAAAGGCGTCTAAGCACCTTACACAATGCTCAAATATATCAAAGAAGAGTGGCTCGCGCCATCAATAAACAGGTAGGACCACGCTAGTTAGAAGCAAGGGACTTGGTTTTAAGAGAAAACCGAGCACCCATATGAGACCCACGCGGTAAGTTTAACCCTAATTGGTTGAGACCGTACGTCATTAAGGAGATCTTTTCCAATGGAGCAGTCCAACTCATGGATCTAGATGGACTATATTTTTCACAACTAACAAATTTAGACCAATTAAAAAATTTATATGCATAAGTTCCCAAGTTTTAAAGTCGTTAACGCCCATATATTATCCAAGATAATATTAGGCAACCAAAAACAAAAAACAATGACAGAAAATCCATTGTCATCTCGAAGTACGTTTGGCCTGATTTCCATTCGGATACGTAGGTATGACCAAAGGGTCGGGCATACAAAAAAAACATCATCATTGAATCACTTTATATGAACTACGTTCGGCCAGTTTCCCATTCAGATACGTAGGTAACCCTACAAGGCGCCCATCTTATCCAAAAAATAAATAATAAACACTTCTCTTTTCAAAGAATATATAAAACAACACATTGACAGAATCCACTACGCTCAACACAATGCCCATAGTTTAATATTTATAGTCCCTACTATGGCTTAGGTTGTGCCCATAGTAGAAATTGTTGGGCTATGATCATCTTTGACTTCAAGTTGTCAAAGATAATTTGAACCAACTAAAAAAATGTATATTTTTTGGAAAGACATTCTCTTTTCAAAAATTATAAAAAGAAGTTCCAAACATCAATAATTATAGAGCACAAGTGATAAAATATTATTAAGCCTTCAATATTCATTTTAGACCGTAATAAATTTATGTTTCAGAAAGAGACATTCTCTTTTTCCGAAAAGAAATTGATGGAAAGAGAAGAAAACAATACAAAAGAAAAAATATACAAGAACAAGCTGGACATATACCCAGCGATTATGACAATATTTGCTGGGAACCAGTGATTTTGGCCTTATTCGCTAAACCTCCAGCGAAATTTCTAAAATTTGCTGGAGACCAGCCTACATGTTCCATACAGAATGCATTTTAGTGCATTCTAGTGCATTCTGGTTCTAAAATACAGCAAGAACAACATAAAGCGATTGAAAGAAATTGATGGAAACTTGAAATGACAATAAACAAACATGATAAAGATTCACTTTTTATTGATTATTAGTCCACAATTACAAGGATTTCAAATGACAATACAATTCGTAGGGTTGGAATTAGCAAAGAAAATACATCATCAAAAATCCTAGAACTAAGGACTCATGCATACTACTCCTCCTTTTTCTTGGGAGGACGACGATCCTTCGGGGGAGCCATGCTAGTGCTTGCCTCATCTTTGCGACGCAATACGACATGCGTCTTCTTCCTACTTTTGGGAAAAACGTCTTCCACGGGATGAACCTTCGGAGTTGGGGGCTCGCCTTGGCTTTCTTCTATGGCGGTGGCGGTGGTTTCTTTTTAGGTTGAGTAGGAGGTTGTGCTTGCCTTCTAAACTCTTGATTTTCATTATCCCTGGAATCCCTTAAACTAGGGTCCCCGAAAATCATCCACGCAATATAGTGACCCGTCACATACGGTGACAAGGTCTTACAGTGCACTACCAAACGTGGGTGTTCCTTCCAATAGTTCCCCCAATCTCTAGTTTTCTAACACTCAACTTTACACCGATTTGGACATCGGTATCTTGCCAAGGGATTTGTTGGTCTAAACCATATTGACGCGTAACTCGAGTGGGGTAAAACGTCAATAGATGGGTAAGACTAATAAAGAGACTATGAGGGATTTCTTCGACACATCCCACCATGGTGGTAAGGTGCCACCATGGGACGTGCCAACGGACGTGTTTGGTTGGTTTCGGCCTGGGCTCCCTTCCAAGCCCATGGACTCACTCACCACCTCCCATCGCTCCTATGGTTTTTGGTTTGTCCCCCTTTCGGCCCAACGACCCCTTCGGGGGGGGGGGATCGTACCTCTCGGTTGCTTGCATATCATTAACGGTCCCTTGACATCTCTACGACTCATAGGGCTTCGTCAGTCGACCCTCGTCCCCCCTCTAGAGGAAAGATGAGGGGCTTTCCTAATGACAAACTAAAAGGACCTCTTTTCCCCCTTTGACGAAGGGTCCGTTGAAGAGGAAAACGAAGGGGTGCACTGCCGAGGGGCATCCTCAGCACCAATGGAGGACCATTCCTTATGGAAGATTCCAGAAGATACAAAGGATGGCACGTGTCCAGCACATGCACTGATCTGATTGGCGACCCCTAGGGCCCATTCCATTGCTAGGCCCAAAGGAGGAATGTCCACGTTGTGCCTCCCCAGTGGACATGCCACAACCCTACCGTTCTTTGGGAAATGCCTATAAATTGGAGGCATACACACCTTTCAAAAGAAAAGAAGTAAGAAACTGATTCAAATTGAAAATACACATATACTTTCTCTCTCTAGAGCATTCAAGTCTTTCCCACTTCTCGACGAAGATTTGGCTGCCCTAAAATCCTCCCAAGGAGAGGGAAGAATAGAATATAGGTCCTTACCTTGGATTTTAAGAAAATGATGTATTTTTTTATTCCCACTCTAGGAATAGTTTTTGATCATCTAGAGTCCTTGTAATTTTGACTTCTCAATGAAATGAATCAATAAAAGTTATCCTTATATCAGTTTTTTCCATTCATCTTTTCAATTTTGCATCAAAGTATGCATCGCTGTTGCTATTTTTGCGCTTTGGACAACCACAATGCATTCTGTATTGCATTCTGTTTTGAACGTAAAGGCTGGTCTCCAGCGAATTTAAGAAATTTCGCTGGGCACCCAACGAATTTCCTTTAATACGCTGGGTTGAAGTCCCAACTTTCTCATGTTTTTTGTTTTTCCGTATTGTTCTTCCTTTTCTCATTTATTCCATGATATTTTTTGGAAAAAGAAGATGTCCATTTCAGGGAAAGTAAATTTACTATGACTCATGTAAATATTAAGGCCTTAATAAATCATATGAATTATGCTCTAATTTTATGATTTATGAAAAGAGAATATCTTTTCTAAATCTTTTTTTTTTTGAGATTGGTCCAAATTATATTCGACAATTTGGAGCCAAAGTAAAATCCAAGTCCAAATTAGTTTGTAATATGGGTATAGCGTAAAGCATAGTAGGGACTTTGAATTTACAAGTGCATAGAGTTAAACATAGTAAACACTTGAAAGTATGCACTATGGGCATTGTGTAAAGCATAGCGCATTCTGCTGACGTATAATTTTCTTTTATGGAATGGGAAGAACTTATCATCATTTTTTTTGAGTGAGCCGAGCCCTTGCGGGTTACCAATGTATCCGAATGAGAATCAGGCCAAATGCAAAGTAATGTAGATGATGTTGATCGATTTTTAGGATTGAAGCCGGGCCCTTGCGAGTTAGCTGCGTATCCAAATGGGAATCAGGCCAAACGTAGTTCAATGCAAATCATCATTCAATTCAGTAATACCATCAAAGAGTACATTAGTAAAAGGATCATACACTTTGGGAGTGAGGGAACCTAGCTTCTTAATCCTCTCGGGAGGAGAATGCCCTATACTAGCATAGGAATTGGAATCGCAAGAGCTACTAGAGTTGCTATTGCTAAGGCTACTAGAGTTGCTATTGCTTGACTCGAACATAGGTCCTCCTATGGTGATGCTTAATTTGTGCCCATCAGAAATCATCCATTTGCAGGTGCGGCAACATCCGTCTATCTTTCCGGTGGCGTGTGCGATTAGCTCGGAGGGGTCCAATTCCTGGTTCTGGATGGCCAGGACTATGTCGTCGTCTTCTTGTGCCAGGATCTTTTCCTGCCCCAAAAGGAGACCGAATACATTATGAGGTAAGGGTTGAGCCCAATCAAGTGAGGGTTGATCTTGAAGTTTAGGGTTTCATTTTTGAGAAGGTTGCAATCCTTAAATATTTCAAATATTGGGATTAATATGCCTTCCTCTTGGAGGTAATGTGGTTCGGGAAATCCAAAGTAAGGGTAGTCATCGTCTGCCTGAACAAATTGTCCATTCAGGGTGTGAAGGTAAATAATTTTAGGGCTATTGAAGGGACTGCCTTCCCATATGGCCCTCTTTCGTCTTGCCTCCCTCGACATTGATTCTTTAATTCATGATTGAGGGAGCGTAGCCTAGGACGAACATGAGGTTCATGGATTGTGCCCACCGAAATGAACTCGGGCCTTGGGTGTGCTTTCCTAGTCCCATTCCAGGCATGCAGCCCTGTTTTCTAAGGATGGAATTGACATGGAGGTGGGAATGTGGATCAAAATCGAAAGAAGCTTGTTCATCCTCGATAGCATTTATCTTGGGATCGAAACCCCAGAAGTCCTCGTGTTCTTCACCATGGTCTATTTTTAAGGTGGGAATCTTGGATGTGACAATCATTTGGTCGGCCCCAATCACTAGGACTTCCCCTCTACAACCAATTTTACTTTTTGATGAAGGGTGGATGGGACATCGTTGATGCTATGCAGCGAAAGACGTCCTAAAAGAACATTAAAAGTGGAGGATATGTCGATCACGAAAAAAAGTGACTCAGTTTTCTATGACACCAGCAGTATTATGGATACTAATGGTGCCGAGTACACTTCTCCTAGAGTTATCGTAGAATCGTAAGCCCTGCGATGTTTGTGCGAGGTCATATTGGTTACCTAAACATTTTGCGGTCCTAAGTGGCCAAACATTGAATGTGAACCCGTTATCGACGAGTGCAATTGGAACGTGATGTTGGTTACATGTCACCGTGAGGTATAAGGCTTTATTATGGTTATGACCTTCTTAAGGGAGGTCCTCATCTGAAAATGTGATTGTGGTGGATGACCTTTCCTCATATAGGAAACTTATGAGTTGGGAGGGTGATGTTTCGGGTGAGACATTTATTTTGGTGAGTTCGGCAAGAAGTGCCTGCCTATGCTCTAGGGATGATGCTAAGAGCTGCCAGACGTTAACGTCGGCTTTCATTCTTTTGAATTGCTTTAGCAATGGGTTATCGAGTGACTTTTGTGCCACTACTTCTTTTCCTTTTTCAGCCAAGTTATCATTGGTTTGGGATGGGCCATCTTTCCTACCCAAGAATTTTCCCAACCTAGTTAGAATATCAATTTCGTCTTCCCAGACCTCGTGGTCGGAAAACCATGCGTCGTTATATATTTCTTCACACTCTAGGGATGCATCCCTTGCATTATCTTCATTGCTATCTCATATACCGTTGATAGCTAGGTGGCTATGCGGTTACATGGGCTCGATTAGTAAAGTGGGATCAAAGCCTAGGTCGTTGTCAATTATGGAAAAAATGGACTCCTCATGACATGCGAGGGGATTCTTATTATTATTTGGGGCACGTGCAGCCTTAGGTAATGGTAAGGTGCCGTCATAGATAAGGTCTTCGACCGCTTTTCTTAAGGTCCAACACTTATCTGTCTCATGGCCCTTGCCACGATGATATTTGCAATATTTTGAAATGTTGTAGCTTTTGAACCTTTTGTCCTGGGGGACATCAGGAGTGGGCCAAATTGTCTGTAACTAATTCTTTTTTATGAGACGTTCGAGAGTATGAGTGAGAGTCATGCCCAATGGGGAAAAAGCTCGTTGCTCTGACATTCACCTCATTCACCTTCGCGCTACTCGTCCGCTTGGTGTTGTTGTTGTTACTATTATTGCCCTTAGTCCATTTTGCTTCTGAGTTGGGAAGCTTGTCCTCTACAGCAAGTCCTACCTCCACGAGTCGGAGAAAATTGCTTATGGGTTGGAAAATGAGATGTTTCTTAAATTCGGGCCTTAAATTGCGTATCACAGTACGCTCTTGGTCTCTTTCCGAGGGCCTATTCACCACATGGGCAGCCCTCTACCGCACCTAGTGACGAAGGTCATGAAGGTCTCACCGGTGAGGTACTTTGTGGATTCTAGATCTCGCATAGTGACGGGAAGCTCGGTGTTGTATGAGTATTCAGCTAGGAACTCCTACGACAATGGAGGACTTTTTTACGGGGTGTATTTGTCGTTTATATAATGAATTGAATTTTTGGAGTCGCCACCTTATTTTAGGAGAATAAGGAAACCATTTTTTAACTCCTATAGTCTTTTAACCAAAGTCTAGATTCGGGAGTGAAGGTACAAATTGGATGGGACGCATCCAATTTACCCGTTCTTACGAACGACCACTACTTGCTAATTAGAGCTTTATAATTCGATTTTTGGTTCCATAAAAGCGATTTAATCCTAAATGTATTCTCAGCTATATCATCATACACTTTATATAGGTAGTCACTTTTTAGCATGCACCGTTCATTTTGTCCATAATCAAACCAATAAAATGCATAAAACAAGTCCATGGATTATACGTTACCAAATGGGCAACTAAGTAAATATATAATAATATACATAATAATGTGTAAATATAAGTCTTATAATCCTAAAAAGTAATATTGAATTACTACTTTCAAGAATTAAGTGACTTAATAAAAATCAGTAATAAAATCAAAAAAATAAAGAAAAATTCGAAAAAAATAAACAAGATAA
>ONZA01006638.1:1714-31579 GCA_900322205.1 Kewa caespitosa
TTTAAAATAGTCTCGACGGAATATAATGTCGAAGTTTCCAACAGATAAAAGCGTCGCAATTTCTGTCGGCATCTTTCTCGCGCGTGATTGAATTTCAACATTTCTAGAAGTGTTGATACTGAACTGTTGAAAATAGGCGTGTTTTCTAGTAGTTCAAGGATGAGGTAAAATGACCAATTTTCCCTTTGACTTCGGTTGACTTTGATTTTTTTTTTTCGGGTTATTATTATTTCGCGTTTTAGAAATACCCAGGAGCGATACCATAGACTATTTATCGTTATAGGGTCATTTGGGGGACACTAATTTGGTGTCAACACACGCACCAATTTTGTGGGGGGATGCGCATCTTATTTCAAACCTCCACAATTTTTCCAGCGGGAGGGTCGTGCCCCTTACAAAATGAAAAGCCAATGAAACCAAAAATATTAACATATAAAAGCCAAGTATGATTGAAAAGTCAACATGTTGATATTTAATCAAACACGTTCGAATTTAGCANNNNAAATTAAAAATCGANTGGTTCGTCAATGAAAAGAGAAATAGGCTTAAATGCTAACAATCATTTAAAAAAAAAGGTATACTTTGAACAACAATTGCAACCACAATTCTTATTATTTGAAAGCCTAGTATGTTTAAAATAATCAATATTGTTTATATCTAACCAGAACATGATCCAATTTTAAAAAATAGTTTCAATCGGTTCATTAAATAAAAAAGAAGTACGCTCAAAATGGGAACAATCGTCAAATACTGTTAAAAATAAAAAACGACTGTAACAAAAACTCTTCTTATTTAGAATTCGAGTATGATTAAAATGATTAATATTTTTTATATATCGTAAAAACATGTTCCACATTAAAAAAACTAATTTGAATGGGTTCTTCAATTGAAAGAGAAATAGACTTAAAACGCTAGCGATTGTCAAACAGCGTTAAATATGGAATGAAGTTGAAAACTAATTTTTTTTTATTATATAGCCATGTATGATTGAACCCATAAATACTTTTTTTTGCTCTTATGGAAACATTTTGTAGGTTCAAATGATGTTTAAATTGATTCGTTAGTTGTAACAGAACTAGGCTTAGAACACTAACAACCGTTAAGAAGCGTTAAATTTTAAAAGTAATTGTAACCACGATTTTTGTTATTTGAATTTCTAGTATGATGGAATACATCAAGTTCTTTTATATGTAGCTAGAACATTCTTATGTATAGTTTCAAAAGCGGATTCAATCAATTTCTCTATTGAAAGAGAAATGCTCTTAAAACGCTAACATCATCAAAAAGCATTGAATATGAAAATCAATTGCAATTGCAATACTTATTATTTGAAAGCCGAGTATGATTGCAATGGCCAATATTGTTGATATAAAATCAAAACATCCAACATCAAAAAGTAGTTACAATTGGTTCGTCAACTTGACGAGAAATAGGCTTAAAATGATAATCATCGTTAAATAGCGTCAAATACGAAAAGCAATTACACCCGTAATTCTTTTTATTTAAAACCCAGGTATTATTAAAATGATCAATAGTTTTTGTATCTAATCAAAACATGTTTGTTTTTGAAATAATACTTTCAATTGCCTTGTCAATTTGAAGAGAAATACGCTTCAAACGGTCACGGTCCTCAAAAAGCTTAAAATATGAAAGCCAATTGCTACATAAGTTATTATTATTTTAAAGCATCTTATGATTAAACTCATCGAGAATTTTTATATATAAGAAGAACATGATACAATTTTTATTTGTTTCATCAATTGAAAGAGAAATACGCTTTAAACGCTTACAATCGTAAAAAACGCATTGAATATGAAAAGCGATTGCAACAACAATTCTTATTATTTGATATCCTAGTACGATTGAAATGATAAGTATTTTTGATATTTAAAATAAACGTCTCCAAATTTAAAAAAAAAAATTCGGTTGTTTAGCCAATTGAAAGAGAAATTGGAATAAAACATTAACGATCGTTAAATAGCGTTAACTATGAAGAGCAATACCTCAATTCTTTTTTATTAAGAACCGAGTACGAAAAAATGATAAATATTTTTGGTATGTATTTGATACATGCTACATTTTTAAAACATAGTTTCGATGGATTCGTCAATGGGAAGCAAAATAAGATGAAAATGTTAACAATCGTTAGAATGCGTAAATATGAGAAGCAATTGCAACCACAATTCTTTATTTTGAAGACCTAGTATGGCTCAATTCATCAATACTAATCATATATGATGAAAATTTGTTCTGATTTAAAAAATTAAATTAATTGCTTGTCAATGGAAAGGAAAATATGCTTAAAACACTATTAGTCGTTAAAATGCGTTAAATATGAAAAGCAACCGTAACCGCGATTCTAACTCTTAGAAATCCAAAATCATTAATAATCAAAGTTAAGGACATCTAATAAATCATGTTGCACTCAGAATAAAAAAGAAGATTCTATTGATCCGCCAATCGAAAGAGAAATAGGCATAAAACGCTAACAATCGTTAAGAAACGTTAAATGTGAAAAGCATTTGCAATTGCAGTACTTATTAGTTTAAGCCTAGTATGATTGAAATAATAAATATTAATGATACTTAACTAGAAGATGATCCAATTTTGACAAATATTTTCAATTGGTTTGTCATTTGAAAGAGAAAAACACTTGAAAAGGTTACGATCGTTAAAAAGCATTAAAAATGAAAAACAATTCCAAAAGCAATACTTATATTTTAAAAGCCCATATTGATAGAAATTATCAATATTATTGCTATCTAATCAAAACATGTTCCAATATCAAAAAATAGTTTAAATTGGTTTCGTCAATTCAAAAAGAAATAGGCTAAAAATGCGAACGATCTTTAAATCACATTAAACATGAAAAGCAATTGCAACTACAACTATATTTATATTAAAACTGATTATGACTAAAATGATCGATATTTTAGGTATCTAATAAAAACACATTCCAGTTTCAGAAAATAGTTTCAATTGATTCGTGAATTGATGCAGATATAGGCTTAAAATGCTAACGATCAATAAAAAGCGTTAATTATGAACAACAATTGCAACCTAATTATCGTTATATTAAATAGGCTGAAAACATGTTCCGGTTAGGGAAAAATTTGAACTAGTTCATCAATTGAAAAAGAAATAGGTTTAAAACGCTAACTATCGTAAAAAAGCGTTAATTATGAAAAATAATTGCAACTCAATTCTTCTTGCTTGAAAAACTAATATGATTGGAATCATCATGATTGTTGATATCTAATCAAAACATTTTCCGATTTCAAAATAGAATTCAATTGATTTCTAAATTGAAAGAGAAAAAGGCTTAAAAAGGTTTATGATCATTAAACAGTGTGAAAAATAGCCTAGTATGATTGAAATTCAATGTTGTTGATATCTAATACAAAGATTTTATGATTTAAAAATAAATATCAATTGGTTCATCAGTTGAAAGAGAAATACACTTAAGATGCGAATGATCATTAGAAAACATAAAAATTTGAAAAGCAAATGTAACTGCAATTCTTGTTATTTAACAGTAGAGTATGAATAAAATCATTAATATTCTTGATATCTTATCTGAACATGTTCTAACTTTTAAAAAATAATTTCAATGTGTTCGCCAGTTAAAAGAGAATTACGCTTAAAACACTAACGATCGTAAAAAAGTGTTAAATATACAGAACAATTGAAACCACAATTTTTATTATTTCCCAACGTTTAGGTCATTTCCCGTGATTCACATTGACCGTTAATGGCGTTCCAATTATGCACTTGACTATGAAAATAGCTCCTCGGAGGAATGAAGCTCCTGGACTCCCAAGGGAGGACGACCTCCTTGGGTTCAACTAGGTGAGGACCTCGGTCTACTCACCCACTCTTGACAAAGAATTTGTAGGCCCAGTCATAGTGGACATTGAAGGAATATGTCCTTCAGTCAAGGTGCAAGAGACTTGGGATTACTAAAGAGATAGTGATTCAATAGACTTAAGATCATTGTGATGGGTAGCTAGATGCCTCTCACAACCTTTTGGGTCAATGGTCATTGAGCTCAAATGCTAAGTGCACTTAATTATGAAGGATCACACAAAAGTAGATTGATGAACGTCACAAGTGTGGTGTACTGGGTTGGTCCAAGGAGCTGTTCCTTGGGACCAAAGATGTAATGGAACAAGGTAGAGGGAACGGTTTCTTCTATTATGTTAAGGCCTTTTGGGCCAAGCCCAAAGAGGCCCATAATACATGCCTATATAAAGGACTTATGCCTCTCATATTAGGTTACACCTATGCCTCTTAGCTGAACTAATACATCAAGAGAGAAAGCATATACGTGCATCATGCCCTAACCCAAAAAGTGAGTTCATTCGAACCAAGAGAAGAACCAGAAGGAATGGTTCCTTCGTGATTCCGATCTAGCTATCGCCTTGGATTGATCTACGTGTGTGAATTTAGATGAGCAACACTTGGGGCTCATCGGAGTTCATCTTCACGAGGAGATCAAGAGGGATACATGACCTAGAAGATCTAGTTGGTAGCATACTCGGGAAAGCACTCATCGAGAAGTAAAGCATATGTGAGCTAGAGTACATGTAACGATCCATTTCTATGTGACCCGCTTTTATATGATTAGATCATGTTATACATAGAACCCAAGAGACATGTCTAAAGACATTGGTGGATGAGTCGTTGGGCCACAATCGGTTGGGGCCCGCTGATTCCTTGAAGCACGCGCCGCCTCTCTTCTGGGTGGCCCAAAACCATAGTTAGGATTGGCGGCCGAACCTTATGAATGAACCATCACACATCCCAAGAAGGTAAATGATAATACTTCATTTGTTATGCATCCATTGCCCTTTTCCCTCAGCATTAACCAACAAAGTGCTCGAATACGAAGTGCATCCCTTCTACTTTCTATTTGCCCCTCGGCCTACCTCGTGGTCGAACTCCTCTCAGTTATCCAAAACCGACTTAGGCATCGGAGAACTGATCTCTAAGAGTTGTGATGTCAAAGAAACCACAAAGAGTTTTGATGTCGAACAAGAACACAACCCTTTAATAAAAAATTGTTCCAATGGATTAGTCAACTGAAAAAGAAACACGCTTAAATGCCATTGATCATTAAAAAGCGTTAAATATGAAAAGCGATTGGAACCACAAGTCTTATAATTTAAAAGACGAGTATGATTGAATTGATCAGTATCGTTGGTATCTAATTAAAATATATTCCAATTTGAAAAAGTAGCTTCAATTGGTCTGTGTATTACAACAAAAATAGCTTTAAAATGCTAAGGATAGCTAAAAAGCATAAAATTTGAGCAGCAATTGCAACAACAATTATTATAATTTGAAATCCATGTATGATTGAAATCATCAATATCCTTAAAATGTATGCATGATAGGATCCAATCATAATAAAAAAAGATCAATTGGTTCGTCATTTGAAAGAGATATACGCTTAAAACGCTAACAATAGTTAAAAAGTGTTAATTCTAGAAAGCAACTACAACCGGAATTCTTGTTTTTTAAAATTTCGATTGTGATTGTGATGATCAATATTATTGATATATAACCAATATATGTTCCAATTCAAAAAAAAAAATAACTCAATGCTTTGTCAATTAAAAGAGAAATAGGATCAAAGGCTAACGATCGTTAAATAGCATTTAATATCAGAAGCAAATGCGACTATTCTTTATCTTTTGAAGCAAATATGATGGAAATGATCAATATTTTTTATATCTAATCAAAATGTGTTTCATTTTAAAAGAACATGTTTCTATTGGTTCGTCAATTGCCGGAGAAATAGGCTCAAAATGCTAACCATCATTAAACAATGTCAAATATGAACAACTATCGCAACTGCAATTCTTATTATTTGAAAACCCTGGTATGACTAAAATCATTAAAATTGATGAATTTTATTTTGGGTATTTTTGAGTAGGAGAGAGGTCCCTTGAAACTCAAAGGGTTGAAGTGCATAGGTTGCATGAGAGCCGTGGAATTCCAAGGTGCTTCTGACGGGATCCGTGGTGACCTGCAAAACATATGCTCGTGAACTGGTGGGCACGAGATTGGTTATCCGATGCCTAAGTCAGTTCAAGATAACCAAATTGGAGCTCGGCTAAGAGGTAGGCCAAGGGGTAAAATAGAATGTGTGAATGTGCACTTCACACTCGAGCACTTCAGGAATCAATGGTGAGAGCCAAAATGCAATGAATGTGTAATAAACAAATAAATATTGTGTACCTTCTCGGGATGAGTGATGGGTCCCTCCTATTTTTCATGGCGATTAATCTAATTTAGAACCATTAAGCTCTTTGATATGTGTTTCAATCCTCGGGAGGTTTTAAACTACTTTGGCAGTACAAACCTCAAGTTCAAATTCCTACAGTTCCAATAATCGAATTGCACCTATCGTTCCTTCACTCAATTATCTAGGGTCAAGTAATTATGTGGCGAAAATAATCATAAGGCATTAAGGCATAGGAAAATGAATCAAGAGTGTAAATATCGCATATAATTTAATTAATCCATACTCTAATAAGAATTCATTGGGCTGATCCCAATCCTAGAATGAAGAAATATTCACTCATAGTTGATAAAAAAAACAACAATAATTAAATAACAATTCATCATAGAATAATAAAATAGAGATAAAGAAGAGGAAAACCTCTTGATGAAATTGCAATCCAAAGTTGTTGATCTCAAGTAGATAAACAATCCTCCATGACAATCTTAAAAACTTTATGAAGGAAAATTCTAATGTAATGTATGTAATGGGAGTATGGAATGGATGAGTGGAATAAAGAGTGAATGAACAAACACTGAATCTGAAAAACTCCCCTAACAGATACTAAATAGAAGAACAAAACCCTAGTAATCAGTTTGTAATGGTCAAAATTAATGTTGGACTATTACAAACGCCATATGCACATATCCTTGTGCATAGTGTAGCCTTGAAAATCTAAGGGACACAATGCGAACTATGAGCATAGCCCTGTGCATAGTGCTCTCTGGAAACTCTTCATTTGAGGAACATTGTATCATCTTGATCTATGGACATATCCTTGAGCATAGTGAACCCTAAAAAACTTCCCTTGATGTAGGAGACTCCAATATAAGCAATGGGCACAGTCAAAAGCTTATTAGCCACTTAAATTCTCAAAACTCCAACGATTGGAACTCTGTTTTCTTCAGTCACTTGTCCACGCTTGTTTTATTCTGATTTGAGGTAAACTTATTATGTCTCAAGGAATATGTCCTTCAGACAAGGTGCAAGTGACTTGGGTTTAATAAGTGAGATAGTGATTCAATTGACTTAGGATCGTTGTGTTTTGTAGCTAGATGTCTCTCACAAACTTTTGGGTCAATGGACATTGAACTCAAATGCTTAGTGCAACTGATTCTGAATGTTCTCACAAAATTAGGTTGGTGAACGTCACAAGTGTAGTGAAATAGGCTGGTCCAAGGAGTGGCTCCTTGGGACCAAAGATGCAATAGAGTAAGGCCTTTTTGGCTAGGCCCAAAGAGTCGCATAACAAACGGTTGTTTTAGGGTATTATTCCTTGTGCCTATATAAAGGTCTTATGCCTCCCATATTAGATTTAGACTTATGCCTGTTAAATGACCTAATACATCAGGAGAGAAGGCATAAATGTTGCACCAAACACTAACCCTAAAGTGAGTTCATTTGAACCAAGGAGAAGAACTAGAAGAGCACTTCCTTCTTCATTCCAATCTAACAATTACTGTTTAATTAATCTACACGTGTGAATTAATAGGAGTAACTCTTTGGGCTCATTGAAGGTCATTTTCAGAAGGAGATCAAGACGAATACGTGGCTAAAACAATCATTAGAGCATTAGGGTTCATTTTCTGGGTTTAAGATAGGGTTTTCTTTCGTCTATTGCTTCATCATCATTGGAATTTTTCTAAATCAATTTGAGCATAATTTGATAATAAATTAATGAATTTTTACGCGAAAAGAAGTGAAAACGATTCAAACACTAAAAAAACCAAAATCTTGAATTTTGTGGGTTGGACTTTCAGGTTCTGACTTTTTTGTTTCAGACCTGTTTCGTGCCTTCCTTTGCTTTCATTGGATGAATATGGATTGTATTTAGTTTTTTGTATCAGATTTGCTTACCTTTTACTTGATTTGGATGAGTTTTGAAATGCTTTTTGCAAGCATATCGCTAATGATAAGTTTATATAGTTACCTTCTTTGTTATGTATCTAGGTTTGGATACCTGGTTTTTCGTGTTCATTTCTCATCACTTCAAGATACTTGGGTTCATGTTTAGGGTTTAATGATTAGATCACCAAAACCCATAAAATTAGAAAACCAAACTAACCTTAGAAAAATCCGATTGAAATCAAAGGTGATTTCGGGTTTTTTGGGGCAAAACCACCTTTGCATTGGGATGTGTTTTAGGGTTTGTAGGGCAGGTTTTTCTTGGTTATGAGCCATGGTATTTGGGCCTAAATTGTGGGCAAGCGGGTAATGGTTTAGGCGATGGTTTGGGGTTTTGTGTCAGGTTTTTCTTTTGCTTTGTGCACGAGTCATGCATGGGGATGGTTTTGGGTTTCTTGGAAGCCTTAGACCACAAGACTCATGTGTGGTGTCGTTAATCATGGGCCGTTTGGGCCCGAGACCAAGGCATGGCAATCGAAATCGAATTGGATTTGGTTCGATTGGCCAAAAGCGAATTGGAGTCAATCAAAACCTACCTTGGCCGTTTAGGTTATGGGCTTTAATGACCCATAAGCTCTCGCATGGGCCCCCCTCTGGGCCATATGAGTCATGGGTCTTGGGCCCAAATGGGTCGTGGTACATCTTGGGCTTTTGTGGTCTATATGTACGCACGAGCCTATATCAAACCTTGTAAATCCAATTAGTGATTAATTAGATCAATCATTAATTAAATTGAAATTTCAATCCCCTTTAAAATAAATTTCATTTAATTTATGTATTATGCCTAGTTCATTAATTTGATCACATGTCTCCGTGTTTTAAATGTGGCAATTGAAAATCATGTTTTATATGATGCATGTTAAACTGGGTCACCCATGTGATTTGGGTGAATGAATGATGTTTAGTTATCATCTAGTATGGCCCAAAATACAGTATTGTAAACCATTTTGTATTTGTTGTAAAGGAAATACGGCATTGTTTGTCTCTTTACTTTGAATGTAATTTATTACTTTCATAGGGTAGTTTAAATTACATTGCAAATACAAGACTTGTAATGTGGAGATGAGGCCTTGGAGGAGTTGAACATGCAAGTGGGAGCCATGAAAATTAGATATTTAGGGGTTCTTAAGGGCCATATTAGGATGATTTTCGCTTTAAATATCGAATTTTATTGCTTTATTTACTGTATTATGATTTATGATGTTTTGATAAATGAAAGAGTTCACTTGTTTATTTAAAACTAAAATAAATCAAAG
The DNA here is from genome assembly GCA_900322205.1 of Kewa caespitosa. Taxonomy (NCBI): domain Eukaryota; kingdom Viridiplantae; phylum Streptophyta; class Magnoliopsida; order Caryophyllales; family Kewaceae; genus Kewa; species Kewa caespitosa. The sequence goes on from ONZA01006638.1 coordinate 11,162, forward strand.
TCACAAACTATAGAGCTCATTACCCTCCCAAACAAGTATCACCCTTCTAACCCTTGATTGCAAGTTGGTGAGATCTGCCAAAGTAGTGCACCGCTTTAAATCTTTGGAAGATGCGGGTAAGTCATAATGTTGAGGCTTACAGATCGTGTTGGTTAACTCGACAATATGTTGAGAGTCTCACATGTTGGGGTAAAAGGCTGACAAATTGGATATGTTCATTAACCAAGAATCACATTGGATGTGATTAGCATAGGCATGTATTGACCAATGTGGTTGTTAGGCCAAAGTCTTTCCGTATTGGAGTAAAATGGGATCTTGGAATCACTCTATTCATCATAGGGACATTTGTATGAATGTAATGGAATATCTTGTCCATTTTTAGAATTGTTATTATTCCATGATAAATGCACTAAATGTTGCATTTAAATCGGTTTTGTCGAAATGGCCAACCAAAACAGCAACTCAAAATTGAATTTAAGGTCGATACTCGAAAAATATCAGTTTAATGGAACCAACTATGTTAATTGGTATCGTAGCCTTAAGATCGTGTTGAAACACGAAAATTTTGAACATGTCTTGGAGACGCCCATTCCCACTCTTTCGGCGAATGGCGACACACCAGCCCAAAGGGCTGCCAACCAAAGAGAAAAGGATGACTCCAATGAGGTCACTTGTATCATGTTAGCAAGGATGAACTCTAATTTGCAGAAGAAGTTTGAGAGCTACGATGCTCATAACATCAATACAATGCTCAAAACCATGTTTAAGGAGCAAGAGCTTATTGAGATGTATGAAGTGACCAAGCTGATCAAGGAGGCTACTCTCATCGATGGGAAGCTCGTCAGTCCCCATGTCTTGGGGATGATAGCCAACTTTGAGAGATTGGAACCCTTGGGGTGTGTCTACCCACAACTTCTTCAAGTAGACCGTGTCCTACACTCGCTGCATAAGGGGTATAGCAAGTTTAGGAAAACATACCATATGTAGGGGATGGACAAGAATCTGTATGAGCTTCATTAGATGCTCAAGGTTGCAAAGCCGGAGTTGAACCTAGCTTCAAGCAAGTGCTGTATGTCGGAAAAAGAAAGAAACCAGCAACTTCTAAGGGCAAACTGTTGAAGGGCAATGGTGGAGTGTCAAAAGCCAAAGCATCATTCATGGCCGCTAAGAAGAAGCTAACAGCTGAGGAAACAGAATGCTTCTATTGCTAAAAGAAAGGGTACTGGAAGTTAAACTGCCCAAAGCTGAAGGAGGACCAGAAGAATGGGATAGCCCCAAGCGCTTAAGGTATCCTTGTTATTGAAGTAAATCTAGCTGCATTAACTTTTGATTGGGTGTTAGATACCGGCTGTGGTGCTCACATTTTTGCAAAAGTGTAGGGACTACGGCAGCCTAGGAAGGTAGCTAAGTATGAGGTGGACCTACAAGTTGGAAATGTAGCTAGAGTTGCTGCCGTAATTGTAGGAACCTATGTTTTGTATTTACCTTCGGGTTTTATACTTGAGTTGAACAATTGTTAATTTGTTCCAAGTATAAGCAAAAATGTTATTTCTGCTTCCATTTTGGATATGGAAGGTTTTTCTTGGACCACTAAGAATGATTCTTATTTGATTTTAAAGAATGATATGTTTTATTGTGAGGCTCGTTTACAGAATGGGCTTTACTCGCTATATTTAGACAAAAGTATACTCACTATCAATAACAAGAAGGCTAGAACCAATGAGTCTAACCCCACATATCTACGCATTGTCGATTTGGCCATATAAATGTGAAACGCATTCAGAAACTTTTAAAGGAATGGATTTTAACTTCATTTGACCTCGAGTCATTTGATATTTAATCATGTTTACTTTTGTAAATGACAAAGTTACCCTTTTCTTGAAAGGGTGAGCGTGCAAGTGAACTATTGGGACTCATCCATGCAAATGTATGTGGACGACATCTGTGGGTTTAGCTACTTCAATACGTTTATGGATGATGTAAGTAGATATGTATATGTCTACTTAATGAAACACAAACACAACAGCTGTGAGAAACTCAATGATTTTCAAAGTAAAGTAGACAATCAACTAGGCAAGAATATTAAAGCACTTTGATAGGATCGAGGTGGCGATTATATGAGCTTGGAATTTTGATCATCATCTAAAAGGTTGTGGAATACTTTCACAAGTGACTCCATCAAGAACCCCTCAATGGAATAGTGTGTCCAAAGGAGAAATCAAACATTATTGGATATGGTTCATTCTGTGATGGGTCTAGCCAACCTTAGTATGTTTTTCAGGGGACATGCGCATTAGACGGTTGCATTTACACTGAATAAGACTACAACCAAAGCTGTCAAGAAGACACCACATGAGATGTCGACGGGACAGCCTTCCAAGTTGTCTTTTGTGAAGGTTTGGGGGTACAAGGCTTATGTTAAGAGATTACTCGGAGATAAGCTTGCACCAAAATCAGACAAATGTTTCTTTGTGTGATACCCAAAGGAAACAAATGGTTATTACTTCAACAACTAGTGTGAGAACAAGGTATTCGTTGTTCGAGATGGTGTCTTTTTAGAAAAGAAGTTCATTTCCAAAGAGACAAGTGGGAGAAATGTGCATCTTGAAGAAATTAAAGATGAGGAACAAATGGAGCGAGATAGAGGTGCATGTCTTTCTGAAGAAGTTGCACCTATTTAGAATGTTGAACAAACAAACTCTAGAGATAAATCTGGAGGAAACTCCAAAGGTTGTACCACTTAATCCGAGAAGGTTTTAAACGGTCAGGACTCAGCCGGATAAATACGTGTCTATCTTTATGACTGAGAATCGTGTCATATTCCTTTTAGAAAGTGAAGAACTGACTACCTATAAGGAAGCCATGGAGAGTCTTAATTCCAGCAAGTGGCAAGAGGCCATGAAATCTGAAATGGATTCTATGTTCAATAATTAAGTATGGGACTTGGTCGATTTGCTCGGTGGAGCTAGGCCCATCGGGTGCAAATGGGTCTTTAAGATCAAGATGGACAAGGATGGAACCATACTTGTTTTCAAGGCTAAACTTGTAATGAAGGGTTATAGACAAACCCACAAGATTATGACTAGACATTCTAACCTATTGCTATGCTTAAATCCATCATGATACTCCTAGCGATTGCTACTCATTAGGATTATGAGATTTGGAAAATGGATGTCAAAATAGCCTTATTGAATGGGGTTCTAGAAGAGGATGTCTATATGACACAACCAAAAGGTTTTGTCGATCCAAGGAATGCTGGGAAGGTATGCCAGCTAAAGAAGTCCATTTATGGGTTGAAGTAAGTATCCCGTAGCTGGAATCTGCGTTTGGATGAAGCCATAACACAATTTGGTTTTATTACGAATACAAAAGAACCTTGTATATGCAATAATTTTAGTGGGAGTAAGGTTGCCTTCTTGGTCTTGTATGTCGATGACACATTGCTCATTGGAAAAGACATTCCAATGTTGTAGTTTGTGAAGGCTTGGCTTAGACAGTGTTTCCAGATCAAAGACATTGGACAAGTAGAGTACATTTTGGGCATCAAGATCTATAGGGATAGATCTAGGAGGCTAATAGTATTGATCCAAAGAAATTATATTGACGAGATAGTAATTCGGTTCAAGATGAAGGATGCCAATAAGAGTAGCTTAAACATGAGCCGTGGCACAGTTCTTAGCAAGAAGCAAGGTACAAAGACCTTTGTTGAGCATGAACGCATGACTGAAATCCCATATACATCAACGATATGATCTATCATGTGCACCATGATTTGTACTCATTCTGACGTCTCGTATGCTTTAAGCATGACCATTAGATTTCAAGCCAACCCAGGTGAGGCGCATTGGAGTGAAGCCAAGAATATCTTGAAGTATTTCAAGAGAACTAAAAATAAATTCCTGGTGTATAGCAGAGAAAATAAGTTGGTTGTAAAAGGTTACACCGATGCGTCCTTCCAAATTGACAAAGATGATTCGCAATCCTAGTGTTGTTTCGTCATCTCTCTCAATGGAGGAGTAGTGTGCTGGAAGAGTGCAAAGAAAAGCACCATGGCAGATTCTACAACAGAGGCCGAATACATTGCGATTTCAGAAGCAGCAAAAGAAGTTGTATAGATTCGCAAGTTCATCGCTGAGCTTGGAGTCATGACATCAGCGGCTGAACCGTTGGCTCTTTATTGCGATAATAATAGAGCCATCACCCAAGCCAAGAAGCCAAGATCACATTGAAAGTCCAAGCATGTTGAATGGAAGTGTCGCCTTATTAGACAATGGGTCAAATCTGGTGATGTGAGCATATGAAAAGTACATACAGATGATAACGTAGCAGATCCATTGACTTAGCCACTTGATCAAGTCAAGCATAAGAGTCATACTGCTGCGATAGGTCTTTAACAATTTGTGTATGATTAGCCTACATGTTTTATATTATGATATGAGTTCATAATTGTAAAACATTTCTCTGTGCATTCATCATATTATTTAGATTTGGTTTGTTTCAAATATTCTGTATGATTTGATTACATATCCAAATGATGCAATACAAGCATCCAAATAGGTTATCAAGATGATGTCTTGGATAATGAGACTCGATTTGTGATTGTGCATCCCTAATCTAGGTGTCGGAATCAAAATTCTTACAACCCAAGATTATTAGATTGCCAGTTGATCTTAGTACTATTTCATGTTCTATGACGGGGTGTCGAGGATCAATTGCATATGTAAGAGTTGGAAACTCATGACAGATCCGTGAGAACTGTGTAAGATCAAAAGTCATGTTAGTCTCTCACAAAAATATCTCGAGCCATTTCTAAAACCTGAGTGGTCATGGATATCAGCTTAAGGATTGGCAGTGTGTGATTTTCTCAAACACGTTCCGTAACTAGAGGGCATAAAGGGAACGTTCGGGCTATTATGAATTAAGTTAGGATTCATGGATGCACAAGATGGAAATTATCTTCCCTTTGGGGACATTTATCTTAGGCAACTTGATGAATTGGAATATTAAACTGCATGGTCATGATCAATTGCATTACGGCGTTAATCAATTGGTTTCACAGTTCAATTCGGAATCAATAAATAAATTTGAATTGATACGGATGACTGATATCTTACCTTATAATCAAATCAAAGACAATAAGTGACAAGGGAATGGGGCTGCACACTTGTCTAAAGGACAAGTGGGAGATTGGAGGAATATGTTTTTCAATGAAGGTGCAAGTGACTTGGTATTAATGATTGAGATAGTGATTCAATTGACTTAGGATTGTTGTGATGTGTATCTAGATGCCTCTCATAACCTTATTGGGTTAATGGACATTGAGCTCAAATGCTAAGTGCAATTGATTCTGAAGGATCAAACACAAGTAGATTGATGAACGTCACACAAGTTGAGTGCAATAGGTTGGTCCAAAAAACGGTTCCTTGGGACCAAATATGCAACGGAGCAGGCCAGAGGGAACAATCCATTCTATTGTGTTTAGGCCTTTTGGGCTAGGCCCAAAGAGTCGCATAACACACGACCCTTTTAGGGTCTTATTCCTTGTGCCTATATAAAGGGATTATGCCTCCCATATTAGGTTCAGAGCTACGCCTCTTAACTAACCTAATACATTAGGAGAGAAGGCATAAACGTTGCATCAAACCCTAACCCTATGTGACTTCATTCAAACCAAAGAGATGAACCAGAAGGAAAAGTTCCTTCGTGATTCCGTTGTAGCTATTGCCTTGGATTGATATACTTGTGTGAATTCAAAGAAACAAAGCTTGGGGATCATTGAAGGTCATCTTCATGAGGAGATTGAGAAGGATACATGGCATAGAAGATCTAATTGATAGCATACTTGGGAAGGCACGCATCAAGAGGTAACGCACATGTGAACTAGAGTACATGTAACGATCTTTTTCTATGTGTTTTGCTTTTATATGACTAGATCATATATTACATAGAACCCAATAGTTCTTACTCCAATGTGAAATATACAATGAATACAACACAATGGTAAAATATGAAATCTAAAAAGATCACACCAAGTCCAATATAACATGAGAAGTAAATGAAAACACTACAAAATACACTTATAAAACTCCCCCAATCTAACCTTTCGCTTGGCTCCAAGTAAAATAAATCCTGAAAAACAAATGGGAAAGTTGATCATAACTGTTCTCAAGCTCTTCACACACATAGTGTGGGGCACAGTATATTCGGTCGGAAATTGCGAGATTGCCATGCAGTGCACTATGGGCATAGGGCAACCATAGTGGTGATCTGCCAAAATTTTCCCTTGACTAGGAATTGAAGTTCGCCAACAGGAGATAGTGTAGCCCATAACAAAGTCTGCCAGCAGTGACCCTTGAATTTGAAATCCCCTCTTTCTTTATTTTATTTTTTAAGAAAGTATATAAACAAAAGAAAATCAAACTTGGGTTGCCTCCCAAGAAGTGCTCTAAGCTCGACCCAAGTAAATTCTCAGTTGAATGCCAAGATACATCAAGACGTCAATCTCCATCAACTTGTTCAGCAATTTCAAACAACGACAAAGCACGCATAAGCTTATCAAAGGCACTAGAAATGTCGAAATAATACATGAAAAGGAGCTTTAAAAACAAACTAGCAATGAAACTTAGCACTTCTTGAAGCCATGTCAACGCCTTCAAAAAATTAAGAAAATAGTGGAAACCTCAAACAACCCCTTTTTGTGCTCCTTTTGAAACTCAACTATTGTGAGCTCACAAAACCGACCAAAATAAGGATCAAATCTCTATGAAATAGTCTCAGGTTGTATGAAGTAACTATCAATAGGATCACAAAGAGATGTTATCTCAAGAGAATATGAAGGATAAATAATAAGGGAAGGAGCTATGTCAAGCCTACTAGAGAATGTATTATATGGTTTTGAAGAACAAGGTGCAATCTCAATAGGTTCATGAACAACTTTCTCCTCAATTGTATGCTCCTAAAGAGAGGATTATCTTCGCCTTTGCATCTTCAGGTATTTCAACATTTTATCTTCAACAACCTCATTCCCCAATCTTCAAATAATTCGGCTTTGAATCTACAACCACTTCGTCAAAGGTTAGATTTTTCATCTAAATCTTTGGTTTCTTCATTTTGTTGCTCTTTTTCAAAGCTTATTTCAATCATGTACAGTTGGCCTTTGAGGTTTCCTTCTAGTAGTTTGGCTCAAGGTGAGCCCGACATCTTGAAGAGGTTCGGTAAGCCAAAAGTTGAGTATATTAGGGTGCTAGGGTCCATAGAGAACTTGAAAGTAGGTCATAGAATTGCTAAGGGTGAATTCATAATAGACCAACCTCCACACAAGGCCTTCCACCGTCACGGCATAGAGCAGAACTCTCGAAGAGTAGAGGCATTAGGCCGGAAGTGGAGAAGTAAATATGGTTCCCTAATCCATTTAGTCGATGGACGGGGGAGGCTTCTCGTCCTTTGGGACATGACAAAAAAGAGTAGCACGTCTCTCCCGAACCCAAAGGCATCAATATTAAGAAACCTTTTAAAGATAAGGAGGGGCCATCTGCTCCGATGAACTTGGCGGTGCCGATGCACTATTAGAGATCAGTAAGAAGGAAGTCAGTAGCCCTGAAAGGAATGACTCATCTTAAGAAAATTGTGAAAAGGAAGCCTCATGATCTTGAGGATGAGTCCGCGTCGCTGTCCACCAAGAGTGTCGCCATAATCTCTGAAAGCCTCGATTCTACTTCATCTCCCTATACATTGAATATATTTTTTCTTGTTTTTTTTTTTTTGTTTTTTCTTTTGTACCCAGCTTCAAGCACTAGCAGGGAACCCCTCGTCTTCCAAAGTGATAGTTGCTTACCGACCTCCTTATCTCATTGATCGTAGAGTAGTGATGGAAACCAATGCTTTGACTCAAGTACTTCAAATAAATCTAGGAAATAGGCCGACGAGATAAGATGTTGTTGGGCCATCCCTGATGACGAGGTCCCTTCTACCACCGGCTTGTTTAGTTCACCAAATGACGTTCAGTGGGTTTGCCCGGGTGGTAGTAGTAGGGTAATGAGGCCGCCAGGGAACTGTGTCATGGTGAGCACGTTTATGGGAGAGGCTGGATTTTGGCTACCTCTCCACTTCCTTTGCCATATCTTTGCAGAATTGACCCCCTACCAACTGGCTCCGAAAAGTTGGATGATGATCTCGTACTTTATTGCGAACTGCAAGGTGCATGAGGTAGAGCCTACCTTGGGGCTCTGGTTGGTGATCATGAAGGCCATCACTCTGAGAAGCAGAGATAAAGGGTTTTTCCATTTTACGGAAAAAACCCGAGTACGTAGTGGGACGACCTCGTCCGAGTCACAACCATGGTTTTAACGAACTTTTCAATTACATCTAGGGTCTAAAGGATTAGGCCGCAATGGATTAGGTGACTTCGTCTAGGCAAGGGAGACGTCCCTTTAGGGCCGACCTTCACGCCTGCGAATACTTTCATTGGGAAGTGAAGAAAAGTCAGCGGGGTCCAAAAGCCCAAGTGAAGAAGCCTCTGTTCTGGCATAAGAAGCATAAGTGGCTGAAGGGTGAGGACTTCCTCAATTTCATCAGGTTCAGCCGAAAGTGGGGCCTTAGTACTTTATAAGTTTTCCCTTAGCTTTCATTCACTGCATATGCATGTTTTACATAATGACTTCATTTTTGCAAACGAGGCAATGGAGACCCTCAACAAGACCAATGATGGCCAGGACATGCAAGGAAAGACGTCCATCAACAAGGTCCTTAACCGGATGGCTCAGGACCTCAACCTCGATATGGATGAGCTCCTCAACTCAATAAATGTGAATTCATTGAGTTTAGATCGACATTGGCCCCTTGATCTTGTATATTGGTCTAACTTCCTCTTATTTTCACTGTAGCCGGTACCCACCAAGGTTCGCAAAAAGAAGAAGCCCACCTCATCTATAGGAGCTCGAGAACCAAGGGGACTTTTTCGGCATAAGCCATCACCGTCTACATAGTTGACGATCTTGACGAGGAGATGGCCTTTATCTAGCTTATTCGAAGAAGCGTTGAGTTAAGCCAAAATCAAGCTCAGCCTTGATCAAGGTAAGGGAGGAATGAACTCCTCCTCCCGAGAATGACAAAGGGAAGAGGAAGATGGTGGCTGAAACAGTGCCCAAGGAGCCCATTTATATGAAGAAGTTGGAAACATTCAAATTCCGCCCTACCCTAGATAGGCTAGGCAGAGTGCTTCCCATCCAGGAGTACTTCCATCACACAAAGGAGGGGAGGACGAAGGTGGTGGAGTAACCACTTGGTACTTCATCCTAGCCGCGGACGTTGCTCACGACAGCCTCTGATGATAGTTTATTTTTTTCTCCTGCATGGTCTACTTTGATTAGGTGAACACCGATTCCAAGCACGACTGCAGGTTTTCGAGGACCTACGTAAGAAACACTCTGTCTAGGTAGCTTACCAAAAATCTTTAGAGGCAGCAAGGCAGACTCCAGATGAGGGTCACCGAGCTATAGGCCAAGATGAAGAGGGCCAAGGACGAGGCCAAGGCCACTTTGAAGAAGGCTGAGGAGAAGGCTCAAGCCAAGCTTTTTGGTGCGGCTCAGGAAAAGGCTGCCGAGGAGGCTACTTTTCGACAAGAGGAAAAGGACATGACTAAACAAATGGTGTCTCTGTTGGAGGAAGCCTTAATGGAGGTCTTTTGGTTTGATGCCAGCTTCAAGGCGATCCATGCTACCATGCTGGTGAACTAGGCTAAAGTTGCTCATGGTTCGGAAGCTGCTCGGGAGTCGAGGGCCAAGTTGAAGGAGTTCTTGGCTTACTCCCTGCGAAAGGAGTTCAAGCCTAACCTTGCAGTAGGGTTAGGCGACGGCATAGGTGACAACATCTACGTCAACCCTTCATGATCTACCGGGTGCAAGGGCTTCATGAGGTGTACCAATGTCCAACGTAAAGGGGTTGATCAGCCATAATTGTCTACTGCAAAGGATGCTGAGGCCAAGCAGTAAGGCAGTCTGGGCTTGCCCAAATGGGTCTGTCGTTGAATATGAACATGGTAATGTGTTGGTCGACTTGTTCCTTGTTCGTACATGAAACTATTTTCGTCGTATGAACACATGGTAATGGGTAGGTCTTCATCATTTTTTGAGAGATCCATTACACCATGCACTGTCTCCCAATTGGGTCTTTCATTAAATAAAGAACGTGATAGTGGGTTGGCCGACTAGTTCCATGTGTGTGTAAAGCTGTTTTCATCATGTAACACATGGTAATGGGTTGGTCATCCCCACCTTTTATAAGAGATCCATTGTTCTTCTTCCTTTTCCTCCTCGATTGTAATCTTCTATGTCTTCACTCTTTTGTCGTCTCTTTTTGTCGTCTTTGGCTCATGTCATATTCTTAACTTCTATTTTTTTTTAGGCATTTTCCTAGTTTAATGAGAATGCGCTCTCTCTCTTCGTCATTCGTTCATGATTTTGAGCTTTTAGTGATTTGCAATAGAAAATTTGGTTAAGTCTTTGATGCAAACCGGGATCTTTGATCTTAATGTTTTTCAGGGATTTACCCCTATGCCCCCAGTTAAGCAAATAATGAACTGGATCAATCTTGATTTAAGTTGAACAAGTCCAGGAGGTTGAATGAAATTTGTCGTCCGTGATGACGAGGGGGTAGGACAGTTCGTATATTTTCTCCCGAGGTGGGACTTAACAAAAAATAACTTGTTATTCTTGGTGCAAACCTAGGTGTTCGACCTTAATGTGGTTCAGAATCTTTACTCCCGTTCCCCCACCTAAGTGATGAATTACAAAGTTCATAGATTTGCTTCTGGGGTGGGACTTTATGTGTGTTTAAGCTGTCCTCGGGGTAGGACCTCGCCGATTTTGTTCTTGAGATTAAAAATACAGAAGAAAGGGAAACATTCTTAGAAGTAGAAGGAACTTTTATTCATGGCTGATCAGGGGTGCCGACCCCGAGGTAACTCCGGGATAAGTTCCTTTAGGAAATGAAAATATTGGAGGCTGCTTCGGGGTGCCTACCCAACGGTAGCTCAAAGACGATTTCCTCATACATGGAAACGAAGTAGATTGTTGATATTCCACGGCCTTGGGACCCTTCGTCCTTCTGGTGTTTCCAAGTGGTACGTCTTTGAGCCTATCACTTCAAAGTTCCTGTATTGACCTTCCCAGTTTGGTGTTAGCGTCCCATCTTTGTTTTATCTCCCTACGGACTTCATATTCCTTTGCATGAGGTCCCCGTTGCTGAGTCTCTTAATTCTAACTCTTTGGTTGAACATCCTCGTCATTTGAAGTTTGTAGATTTCGGCTCATAGGAGAGAGTCTCCTCGAATTTCGGGCAAAGGTCGAGGTGATATCTGATTTTCTATGAGTTTTGCCCATGATCGAATTGTTAGACTCTTGGAATCCCTTTTAAAATCTCTAGTGAAAAAGATGTTAGCCCATATACTAGGTTAGAAGGGGTTTCCCCTGTGATTGCTTTCTCCGTACTCGTCGTAGGCCAGAGGAATTTGGTCAACTTTTTAGCCCATAGTCCTTTTGCTCCATCTAGCTTTTTCTTGATCCCCACTACTAAGGTCGTGTTGTTGGACTCCACCTGGCCATTGGTCTGAGGCCGAGCTACTGCTGTGATGTTGACTTTCACCATGTTTTCTTCTAGCCAATCAGTCAGTTTTAGCGTGTCGAATGGTTGCCCGTTATGAAAGATAATCTTCTAAGGTGCTCCGAACCTTTCGAGTATGTTTTCCAAAATGAACTTCCTCACGTCTGCAATGGTAGTGTTCTTGACCGCTCGTGCCTCGACCAACTTCGTGAAGTAGTCTACTGCCACTCTACCAAACCCTGTCCGACAACTTGAGGAAATGATCCCAATATTCCATGCCCCATTGGTGGAAAGGCATGGGTGCAAGGAAGGGAGTGAGCTCGGCTAACAGGAGGTGAGGTGTGGGTGCAAAGTAGTGGCACTTGTCGTACTTTGTCACTAGTTCGGCCGCCTCTTTCTGAATCGTGGGCCATTAGAATCCCAACAGAAGCTCTTTGTGGGAGATTGTTCTTGCTCCTTTATGCTCTCCACATATGTCATTGTTCGCTTCTTTGTGGACTTCTTTCCCCTGGTTCCTGGACACACAATTTCGTATTCGATGGGTGTAGCTCTTTTTGGACAGTGTCTCGGAACCCAAACCACTTTGACTTGTCTTTTATCTTTTGTTCTTCTTTGGGATCCTCCGAGAGGAAGCTATCTCAAAGTAGGGAGATGATGTAATTCATCCAGCCATCGAATCTGGCCAATATGTTGACGGCTAGTTCTTCTTCAATGCCTTGTTTTTCTATTTCTTCCTAGAAGATGTTTCTACGCAATCCTTCTACAGATGAACTGGCCATCAGAGCGAGTGCGTCTGCATGATTGTTTTCTAGCCTGGGGACATGGTCCAAGGTCACTGCGTCAAAACGGATAATTTCTCCCTTGACCTCTGCCACGTAAGCATTTATCCTGTCTCCTCGAGCCTCGTAAGTGTCGGACACCTGAGAGATGACTAACTGGGAGTCCATTTTGACTCTTACTTTTTGACCTTCAGCAGCCCATGCAAACGTTAGACTAGCAAGAAGTGCTTCATGTTCTGCTTCGTTTTCTGAGGCTTGGAATTTGAATATCATTCCATACTCGAACACATCCCCTTCCGAGGAAGTGATCATAATTCCAACTCCACTTCCATCTTTGCACAACGAGCCATCTACACTCATGGACCATGACTCAATCATAGTTTGTTAGCTCATGGGCCCAGACCTGGGCTCTTCCAGCTGACTCGAGCTGACCTAGTATCTTCTATAGGGGTTGGTTGGTGAGGACTAAGGTGTGGTGTTCCTGGAAGTACAGTCATAACTTCCGATAACTGATGAGCATGCTGAGGGAGAACTTCTCCGGCGTTGTGTATATGAATTTTGCCCCACCTAGCGGATGGCTTGTTAAGTATGCTGGTTCTTTGTTCTTTCAATCTCATTTATTAAAACCGAGGTGACTACTTTCTCGGACACCGCAAGATAAAGGTACAATCGCTATTTGGTCATGGGAATAAATATCCTTGGCACGTGGCTGAGATAGGACTTAAGCATTTCAAATGCCTCTTGCATTTCTTCTCCCTAATCAAAATAAATTCCCTTCCTCAAAGCTTTGAATAATGGAGCGCACTTATCCGCTGACTTGGACACGAAGCGGTTTAGGGCGGCTATGCACCTTGTGAGCTTTTGCACAACTCCAATACACTTCGAAGGCTGCATATCTTGTACAACGTGCACTTTCTCGAGGTTGGCATCGATTCCCCTCTCACTTACCATGAAGGACAGAAAGTTACCTCCTCATTTCACAAAGATGCACTTCTTGGGGTTCAGCTTCTTATGGTAAGCTCTAAGGTTTTTGAGAGCTTGCCTTAGGTCGACCACATGGCAGGACGACTTGACACTCTTCATGATAAGATCGTCAACATAAGCTTCAAGATTTTTCCCATATGGTTTTTGAAAACTTTTTGGACTAATCGTTGGAAGGTAGCCCCAACATTTTTCAGTATGAACATCATCATCTAATAACAATAGATATCATTGTTAGTGGTGAAGATTGTCAAACTCTTATCCTTCCTTCTCATTTAGACTTGATGGTACCTAGAGAAGTCATCCACAAAACTCCGTAGTTCATGTCCGCTAGTACAATCTACTTATCTATCCATCCGAGGGAGAGTGAAGTTGTGCTTCTGACAGGCCTTATTCAGGTCGGTGTAGTCTACACACATTCTCCATGTTTTGTTTGTGTTCTTTACCATGACTACATTAGCAAGCCACTTCGCGTACTTACACTACGTTATGAAGCCAGCTTCCAGAAGCTTTTTTTACCTCTTCATTCTTCTCCCAAGTGAGTTTTCTTCTGTTTCACGGGTTTCAATTTGGGATTAATCCCAAGGTTATGCTCCATGAGCTCCCTGCTGATTCTGGTCATTTCATCGGGCCCAAAGGTCAACACATCTTGATATTCCTTGAGTAGGGAGGAAGGTTTGGCTATAGTGCGCTCGTCTAACTTATCACCAAAGTCTGTGATGCGTTCTGGATGAGCTGAGTCCAAGATGACCTCCACTTCGCCCCTTGAGGCTTGGCTAAATCTCTTTCTTCTATCCTCGCGTCCAACACTTCGGAGGGATTTACATCTATCATCAAGCACTTGACGTCCTTTCCTTTGTCCTTTTTTTGACCTAGTCCCTTCCTCTTCTTTTGGGACAACTGACATGAGTTTGTCTCTTTTTCTTGACTCGGGCTCTCCACTGGCTGCAAGAGCCTTCTTCAGCTCAAGAGTGCTCTTGTTGAGATATTTCACATAATAGGACTGAGCTATTTTCTAATCTCCACATATTTTTCCAACCTCACCGTCATCTTGGTTAAATTTCATTGTCAACAGAACCACACTGATGTGTGTGTAAAAATTGTTAAGAGATGGTCGTCTGAGAAGGACATTTTATGCCAAAGAGACATCCACTACAAGGAACTCAGAGACAATGCGCCTTGCTTCAATCTTTGCTACTACCCTCTGAGGAAGCTGTATACTTCCGATTGGAGGGAATAATTTGATTTCCTCTTAAGCCTACAACAGGGTGGCTGATAGGGATGACTTTGTCGGAAGCATAGCCGATGTCCTTGAGGCACCTGTTTGTGATGACGTCAACCAAGATTCCAGTGTCTACAAGGACTCTTTTCACCAGTGTGCTTGCATCTTAACCTCTATGATGAGTGGGTCGTCGTGAGGGTGTTGAAGTGGGTGAGTATTCGACTCATAGAAATAGATAAGCTTTCCGAACTTTGGGACTTCCTCGACCAACATGATTTAGTCGAGGGATTTCAGATGGACTCTTCAATCCTTGTTGGTCAAGCCTGCTATAGCCGGACCTTCTCAGATAATTGCTAGTGCATAGGAGTCGAAGGCCAAGGTAGAGCTCTCCTCTACCCCCTTGGTCTGGTTGTACGGTGGTGATGGCCATATCCTTCAAAAAGAAGTTTATTTTTTCCTCTTTAGTGAGCTTCTCAAGGTGACTTCCCAACTCACGGGAGTATTGTGTACTGTGCCTATAATCTTCATGATAATGGCAGAAGAAGTAGCTTTCGTTGTTTCTTTCTTTCATGGAGGTTGGGTCGGGCAGTAGTTTGGGATTTGTTTTTGCTAAGATATCCTCTAGATTGCAATTCAAGATTTTGTTCACTGCCAGACTTTTGGGGGTTCTCCTGTCAAACTGGTTCTTCCTTGTAGTTCGTCTCCCTTTTCCTACCCTTCAGACTGGGCCATCCTTCTTCAACTTTGGCTTCTCAACATTCAATGTCTTAGCTTTCTCTTGTCATGCTTCCCATGTTGAGCTCCTTTTCTTTCGCGGAACTTATTGACATGATAGTTGCCTATACCCATTTCTGTTCCAGACCTCTCCCAAGAGGTGAAGACCTTTCATGAGTAATCTCGGACGCAGGATAAGGTCAATTTCTTACCTTGGGATTTCATGGACTCGGAATCTTGTAGGTTTTCGGTACCCTTGATGATCCCCTTGATGTAGGCTGTGCAAGCTATGATTGGGTCATGTTTGGTTATCTCCAAGCATTTGTCATTGATGCTCTTATCGAAGTCCTTCATGAACTGATTGAGGCCTTTGGTGATGTTAAAGACGTCTTCACATAACTTCTCTATCTTTTCACATGTTATGAAGTTATCCATGAATATTTCGCACAATTCCTCGTAACTGTGGACAGTATAATGGGGTAGGTGGTTTATCCACTTCAAAGCGTGGCCCTCCAATGTTCCTAAGAAGTGAAGATACATGATTGTGTCATTTTGGATCTAGGTCATCATAGCGGCATGATAGGCTAGCAGATGCTTCTTGGGAGAGATGGTTTCATTGTACATCTTTATCTTTCTGATCAACGAATTGAGGCTGATTAGGTAGTCCATGATCTCCTCACGTAAAGGGACCTGCATGTTCAGGTCCGAAGTCTCTCCGAGGTCGATGTACTTTCGTGAGGATTCCTGATACCCACCCAATGATCTGTTGTAATTTTCTTGCTTTCTTTTCTCTTTCTCCCTTTTATACCTCTTAGAACCTTTAACTAACTTTTCTATTTTTTTTTTTTTAGTGAGGTTTTACCTTACAAATTCCATGAAAAAAATAGCATCGATCGGAACAAGATCAGCTACGATCATTCACTGATCCTGGACTTAGTGGGTAAAACCTCCCTAAGGAAAGCCATAAAAAGTAAGGGGCTAAGCGGTTATGAACTCCTCCCTTGCCGCTACTACCAGCTCGAGGCCCATTGTCCACGCCCCGATCAGTGGAATGGGATGTGTCTATTTATCTATCTAGTAGGTTGGGTAGCTTTTGCTATCATTTTTTTCTTTTGGATTTTTTTTGCTCCTTATGTTTTAGGGCATCCCAACAATTATATACCCGCAAAATTCGATGCACACCCTACCTCATATAGTGTCGGAATGTTCCTAAGGTCGTTCACCTCTTCGTCGTTTTCTTTTTTAGCTTTCTCTCGCCTGATCCTCTCGAGTTCAATTCAGAAGTCAGATTTGGCTTTCCCTAAACTTCTTGTTGATTGGCTGCTTTGTCCTCCATGTCTTCCCGAGTCCCTCCATTTGGAGCGAGAATAAGAAGATTCTAACAGGCTGAACAGAAAGAAGGGGATTTCAAGACCAAGGTACATCGTGATGTCTCACTTCCATCCGAGCATGGGAAGCTAGCCAAGGTAGGTATCTTAGCGCCCTCTTTTCCTTTACTTCCAAGGAAGGTCTCTTAGAGGGTGATGAAAATTTTCTACATGTCTCCTAGAATTGCCTGGAGAGCATCAGGACCGGGAGGAGATGCTGGAGGCGGATTCCTCCATGGCTAACTTGTAGAAGGTGAGTTTTGGTGAGGCATGTTTTGAATGCCTGAGGGTGTTTGTGTGTGCTTGCTATTCCTCAATCTCATGCGACTTCCGTTAGCCACTACCCACAGACGGCACCAAATGTTTTGAGTACTTTTAGGTAAGAGAATGTACCATTGAAACTCAAAGGGTTGAAGTGTTTAGGTTGCATGAGAGCTGAGGAATTCTGAGGTACATCTGACGGGATACGAGTTAACCTGCAAAACTGAAGCTCGTGAAGTGCCCCTAGTGTGCTCTAGGGATCGGTTCTTTGATGCCTAAGTCACTTCGAGATAATTGATTGGGAGCTCCACCAGGAGCTCGGCCGAGAGGCAAAAATAGAAAGTTTGAATATGCACTTCAGATTCAAGCACTTCAGGAATCAATGTTGAGAGCCAATATGCAATGAATGCATAACAAATAAATAAATATTATGTACCTTCTTGGGATGCGTTATGGGTCATTTTGTAGGATCAGATCCCCTCAACTCTCATTAGGTGGGCTGGGAAAGAACAGAAAAGGAATCAAAAAACCAATCCTACCCTTTGACAGCAAGAACCGAGCAGGCGTCGGTTTCTCTCCTAATAGAGGCCTTGCCCCCACACATCTCCCAAACACACCTTGAATGGTTGGTTTGTCCAACCTGACCAAGACACCCTATACTACTATTTCCTTGAACCATGTTATGGCCCAAAAGAACATAAGACCCTCCCTGGCCTGGAGATATTCTTCGATGGTCTCTAGGTGAGGATGAACCTGCAGCTGATATTCCTGACACCACAACCAAACAATCTGACAGGGTTGAACACATCAGATACCAACCTTTAACCCGCCTTTTCCAAATGTGTCACCACTATAAAAATGACTTTGACCCTACCCACCTAATTTTCCCAAGCCAGAATACCCGAGAGTGGAGTTGGGAATTCAAGAAGACGGGAGAGACAATGAGATCCAGATCTATGTTGATAACTATCCCCGAAAAAGCGAACAAACTACAAAAAGCCTACCCGAGCCTAACCTTTACCCTGGGTCAGTAAACTTCCTTGAGTCGAAAGTAAAACCCTCCAGTGAATTGGGCCTAGATGACTATGAGTCTGATTAGTCATGTTCATTAGTTTCCTCAAACAGCCTTGCTTCCACCACATATCCATCGGACATCTCATATGCATTTGACCTACCCTTAGCTTTTGAACATATTTGCATGCAAGACTATGTCATAAAGCATAACGCATTGCATGATGATGAGTCAAGGACCTACATGTCACTTGTTGAAGAGCCCATACTCATAAATATCGGCACAGAAGAAAATGAAAAAGAAGACAAACTTGGCTCGACACTGTCCCCAGAGGAAACACAGGCATTCACATCACTTCTTCGAGAATATGTTGATGTCTTCGTCTAGTCATATGAAGACATGCCGGGCGTTGCCCCAACATTGCACAGAACTGTAGACCATTGTTCCTTGATAGTTAGCCAAAGAAATAGAAACCTTATCGCATGAAACCTGAGATCTGTCTGAAGGTCAAAAAAGAGATCAAGAAACATATTAACGTCGGATTCCTTGAAGCAATTAAGCATCCATTGTGGTATCCAATATTGTTTCCATCCACAAGAAAGATGGCAAAGTTTGGATGTGTATTGACTTCATGATCTTAATGCAGCCTCCCATAAGGACTATTTCCCTTTGCCCCATATCGACATGCTAGCCGATAATACGGCTAACCACGCCATCTTCTATTTTATGGATGGTTTTTCGAGATATAATAAAATCCTAATGGCCATGCAAGACATTATGAAGATAGAATTCATCACCCCTACGGAACATACTACTCTAGAGTAATGCCATTTGGGGTCGACAACGCCGGGGCAACATACCAGTGGACTTCAACTTTTATCCTTCATGACATGACCCATGAGATTGTTGAAGTTTATGTTCATGGCATGATCGTCAAGAGCAAGATTCAGGTGGGGCACATTAATGCACTCATGACTTTCGTTGATAGAATTCAAAAGTTGAAAGTCCAACTAAACCCACAAAACTATGTCTTTTAAGCCCCCTCTGGCAAGCTCCTTGGATTTGTAGTCAGCCAGAAGGGAATTGAAGTTGGCCCCGACAAAACGAAGGCAATCATGGAGCTTTCACCTCCACGAACTGCGGCAGAAGTCCGAGGTTTTCTAGGATTGATACAATACATCAGCCGCCTTATTTCCCAACTCACCTCGACATGTCAGCCAAATTTCAAACTCCTCAGGAAGGGAGTTGCCTAAAAATGAAATGATCAATGTCAAAAAGAATTTGATGCTATGAAAAGCTACATGGCTAAACCACCAATCCTGATACCTTCGAGGACCAATGAACCTTTGTTGTACCTGATAGTGACTAAGAGGGCCATGCAGGCATTCCTTGCCAAATGTTAGAGGGAACTCGAAAGGATATAGCCATCTACTACCTAAGCAAGAAGCTTTTCGAGTACGAAACTCTATACAACCCGCTTGAACGTGCATGCACATCACTTGTCTAGGCTGCCAAGAAGCTGAGGCACTATCTTCAAGCTCACACAACCTATCTCATTTCAAAACTTGACCCAATCCAAAACCTGTTTGATAAGCCAATCATCAGTGAAAGGTCGGCTTGGTTGCACGCTCTACTATCCAAATTTGACATAAAATGCATAAATCACAAGTTCGTCAAAGGACAAGCCATTTCTGAAGCTCTGACCGATGGCTCCATTTCAGGGGACAAGTACGAAGACTCATTTTGTGATGAGAATGTCTTCACTATTGGATAGTCCCGATGGAAGATGTACTTTTATAATGCTTCCAACTATAAGGGCAATGAGATCAGTGTCTTATTGATTGATCTTGATGGCCTCTATATGCCCTTGTAGTTTAAACTTGACTTTCCGATCACCAACAACACGACTGAGAATGAAACCAATATCAACTGAGGCAAGGCAGCCATTTTAGCAAGGGCACGTCACCTAATCATATTTGGATACTCCAACCTTATCATATCATAGACCATAGGGGCATGGAAGGTTCGAGAAGAAAACCTTCAAGCTTATGCTGGCTATTTACAGCAACTAATCCCACTGTTTGAGGATATTACTTTCTAACATCTGCCACGTGAACAAAACAGTTTTATAGATGCTTTAGCCAACCTTGCATTCTCATTGTTCTAGTGAAGTGGAGCAATAGCTAAGTCGATCACTTTAGAAGAGAGGCGTGAACCCACTGTCAAAGGACAGACTATTAATGTCCTAACTACATAAATTGATGAGGGTCTTTGGTTTGTTGATATACAATATTATCTTGGGAAACATGAATACCCCCCAAGAAGCTGTAAGAAGGATGAGTTGGCCATAACATGCCTTGCCATGCAGTACACGATGTACACCGGCAAGATGTACCACAAAGGCCTTGATTGCACTCTCCAACTATGTGTCACTAAAACAGAGCCCAATAGATCATGACAGAAATCCACCGTGGAGTTTGTGGT
>ONZA01006639.1:27032-41845 GCA_900322205.1 Kewa caespitosa
TGTCGGGTTTGTTGTGCGGTGTATATCTTGCAGTCAGGCTCTTATACGAGTAGCTTCTTCCTAGATTGTATGATTGCCGTCGTTGAGATGTATTGGTATCTCAGTTGCCGGCGTTTGAGTGGTAGTAGCGTTGAGATCGACCAGGGTTTCTTGGAGGCCTCTGGAGAACCTTGGTGTGAAACCTGGTGGGTATTGTGGGGTCTCCAGTGGGTTGATAATCATTTTGGCCGATGGGGTGCTGAACGACGGTAGTGGAGGAATGAGGAGGTCTCTTCTGAAGGGAGTTTTGGATGGCATACCTCCACCCTCCACAGCGGCTCTAAGTCATTGATTTTCCTGTTCGAGTCGCTGCATTCTAGATTCTTGTAGCTGGTTTATGTCGACTAGATCTTTGAGCGCTGCTTGTATTTCCTCTGCGTCTCACTCATCCTCCACAGTTGTGACCTCACCAGGTATGGTTCAACTCCTAAAAGTTTGGCTTAGCGGTGGCAGTACTTCCAGACTGAATGATGGTGGGACAGAATGGAAGATTTGGTTGGAGGATGGGTTTCCTAAGCCAGACGTGCTGGATGGTGCTCTGGATACCAGTGGGGAGGTTTCAATTTGTGTAGCTTGGATGTTGATTGTGGAGGTTTCGAGGAAAAATGTTTCGGTGGCATTGTTGGTTTCATTAGCAGTGTTGCTTTGGGCATTTGGATCCATTGTGAACAAAGGGTGAACTAGTCAAGGAGGACTCTAAATAGGTGCTTTTAGGCTAGAGGCCCCACGGTGGGCGCCAAATTGTTTTGGTAAAAATTTACCTAAGCTCTGTCGAGCAGAAATGTGGTTCAACTAGTCCAAGTAGTCGTTCAGAGTTCAGGTTGCAATTGCAAAGTAAAGAAACAAATGCGTAAAGTAAAGCTGACACACAAATTTTTTTACGAGGAAACCCTTTGAATAGGGAGAAAACCTTGGTTGAACTCATCCTCCAAAAGCAAATAACTTCACTAAGTTGTAACATGAAGTATTACAAAGCTAAGGGAATAGATTGTAAAGCGAGAACAACTATAGCGTAGTACAAATTGGTTGTGGGTGTAAGGAGTGATATGTTAGATGTTCTACTTTGGGAATGTGTCTTATGGGTATCTTCCTTGCTTGCATTTATAGCTCTCCTTGCAATCTTCCAACGATCCATTCTTCAGCAGAGCAGATCATGGGCATTAACTCTTCAGCACCGTGATTCCCTCCCAGGCTTCCTGATTTGCAGCACTTAATTTAGCCGATTTGTAACGGCTTCCTTTGAGCTGGTCCTTTGTCTCCCTTCATTTGATAATAATTTGTATTTAGTGAGATCATTATTGCTTCATTAATATGTTGCCTTAATAGCTCCAATTATTAAGATAAAGTCAAAATCAACATTACAAATCTTTAGTCATAACTCTTGGGATAAACCCGTTCTGGCGTGCTGATATACTGACGTGCTAATATACCGATGACGGCTTGAGCTCTACCTGTCTGGCCAAAATTTGGAGGCCTAACACACATCTACATAAATGTGAGCACCACAACCAATATCTAATACCCAATCAGAAGTTGATGTAGCTAAATTTACTTCAATAACAAGGATATCTGAGGTGCTTGGGCTTGTCCCATTCTTTTGGTCCTCCTTTAGCTTTGGGCATTGTCTCTTCTAATGCCCTTTCTTTTGGCAATAGAAGCATTCACCTTCTTCAATTGTTAGCTTCTTCTTAGCGGCCTTTTGTTGATGTTTGGGTTTTGACACTCTACCTTAAACCTTCAACGGTTTGCCATTAGAAAGTTGCTTGTTCCTTTCCTTTTCCGACATACATCACTTGCTTCTTGCTTGAAGCTTGGTTCAACTCTGGCTCTGCAACTTTGATCATATGATGAGGCTCATGCAGAGTCGTGTCCATCCCCTGCATATGGTATGTTTGCCTAAATTGGCTACACCCCTTATGCAACGAGTGTAGGACAGTGTCTACCTAAAGCAGTTTTAGGTAGACACACCCTAGGCGTTCTAATCTCTCGAAGTTGGCTATCATCCCCAAGACATGGGGACTGACAGGATTCCCTTTGATGAGAGTAGCCTCCCTGATCACTTTGTTCGCTTCGTACATCTCAATACGCTCCTGCTCCTTAAACATGATTTTGAGCATCGTATTGATGTTATAAGCATCAAACTGCTTCTGCAGATTAGAGTTCATGCTTGCTAACATGATACAAGTGTCCTCGTCGGAGTGATCCTTTGTTCTTTGGTAGGCATCCTTTTGGGCTGGTATTCCACCTATTTCGGGGTTTTTCTAGGGGTCAAAGTGGTCCCTTGAAACTCAAAGGGTCGAAATGACAGGGAGTTGCTTGAGGAAGTAAGGTATCCAAGGTCCTTCTTAGTAGATCCGAGGTGACTTGCAAAAGAGAAGAGGTGAACTGCCCCTGGCGAGGTCTAGGGATCGTTCCTTCAATGCCAAAGATAGTTCGGGGTAACTGATGAGGTACTCGGCCACGTGAGAGGCAGAGGGGCAATTAGAAAGCGTAATGAGGTACTTCGGACTCAAGCACTCGAGGTAGAAGTGTTGAGAGAGAAGTGGAACAAATGCGTAATTAATGAGAGAAAATTTTGTGTGTACCTTCTTGGAATGTGTGTAGGTCCTTTTTATAGGGCCTTTAACCTTCCAAACCCTGTCTAGGGTTTGAGATTTTTTCAGTAGGGAGGTGGCGCTCCACTAGGCCGACCAGCTTTTGGGCTCTTGCTTGCCCTAGCGCCTCCTTCCCCTTGTGGAACTGTCCACCCATGTCGAGCAAATGTGGAAAGGATCTTCAAGGCGTCCTTCCCTCGCCGTGGAGGGTCATGGTCCTCCTTGGGAAGGAACATTGTCTCGCGTTTGCTCTTGGCGAGCTGTGAATCGACGAAAATGCCCCTTGAATGGGCTTAAGTCAACGGTCAAAATAGTATTGGGGAAATGGGCCCAAAGATTTGCCCCTGGGATTAGGTCGGACTTCGTCTTTCGTGGTCTGCCCTGATCTGAAATGTTCTTCAGTACGTGTTCCGGTGCGTTGTTCATCGGTGGAGAACATCGAGCTTGTGGGAATTTATTGAGAACGACACGTGTCATCCGTCTAAGGCCCCTAGGGTTTTACCGTGTGAACCTTCTATAAATTGGCGTAGCTTTCCTCATTTTACCCCCTCCCTGTTTAGGTAATTTCTAGAGAGAGAAACTTTCCTCCTTTAGAGAGAGAAAAAACCCAGAAATTCAAATTAATCGTCTTTGTTTATTCAAGTACTTTGGAGCTTAATCTTCAAGTACTTCGCCTTCTAATCTTCAAATACTTTGGCTTACCATCTTCAACTCCTTCGATCAGAGATTTAGTTCGTCCCGGTAATTACTCATCCTCTCTTTGCATTTGATATTTCGAAGTCTTTCTTTTTCAATTATGTCTGGCTGACCCTGGAAGTCTGCGTCTGGTAGCTCGACCAAGGGGCAGAGGGATTACCTGGGGGAAATCTAAAAACGAAAGGCTGAGTTCTTTAGAGTTTTAGAGTCTGTAGAGAACGAGCTGGTAGCCAGCCACCTCGCTAGGGGTGGGAGTATCATAGACTGACCCCCTCTAAAGGCTTTTGACCAGGATGGGGTTGATCTAGATGCCGAGAAGTTGGAGTTGTTCGGGCAAGAATGGAGGGCCCTTTACGGAAACCCTAATCCCTTCAATCGTTTGTCGAAGTTTAAACCTACTTCGAGCCCGAAACGCACTTCTCCACCCCCTTTAGAGAGGCCTAAGACTCGTTATGGTGAGGGGCCTCTGAAGGGGGGTAAGTCATCATCAGTTCCGGTGGGCTCGGCGGTTCCGACGTAGGCTCAGCAATCAGTGAAGAGGAAATCTGTAGCCCGGAAGGGAACTATTCATCGTAAGAGGTCCGCGAGGGGGCGGCCTCATAACCTCGGGGACGAGTCTGCGCCGGCGTTCGTTGGGCCGACCTCCTCTCGCCCTCATGAGAGGCGAGGGGTTGTTTTTCCTGAAAATCCCAAGTCCACTTTGTCTCCCGATAAGTTGATTTTGTTGTTGTTTTTGTTGTCTTATGTACCTGGGCTCGAGCGCTGGCAGTGAGCTCTTCGTCTTGTGCAGTATTAATAGAGTGCCGACCTCCTTACCTTGTAGATCCTCCGGTGGTTATGGCTATAAAAGTATCGGGTTCGGATCCTCCAAAGAAAAATAGGAGATCGACAAAGGGCAAAAGATGCTGCTGGGTCATCTAGGATGATGAGGTGGCCTCGACGACGGGGATGTTCGGCTCATTGGCCTACGTGAAATTGGTGAGGTCGGCAAAGAGCAGCAGGGTGATGAGGCAGCCTCTGTCCTGTATTACAGCGAGCAAACTGATGAGCGAGGCAGGATTTCGGTTGCCTTTACACCCCTTCACCCTTTCCTTCTTGCAAGACTTTGGCCTTGCCCCCTACCAGTTGGCCCTGAACAGTTGGATGATGATTACCTACTTCATCGCGGACTGTAAAGTCCACGAGGTGACGCCAACCGTGGGGTTGTGGATGGCCATCATGAAGGCCATCACCCCGAGCAACACTTACGAGGGGATTTTCTGTTTCACGGAAAAACCTTAGTACGTTGTGGGGCCTCCTTGTTCCAGCTCGAATCATGGCTGGAAGGAGAACTTTGTCTTTCTACAGGGCTTGAAGGACGAAGTGATGAAGGGGATCCCGTCGTGGAATACGGCCGAGTGGTTGAGCTAGACTTTTGAAGCTAGGAGGGCTCGTCCCTCAAAAGATGACCTCAACACTCGGAAGTTCTTTCGGAAGTAAATTAAGAGGAGCCAGCATGGGTTGAAGACCCAGGTGAAGATGCCCCTGCACTGGCAACCATCACAGAGGTGTTTAGAGGACGAGGACTTCCTCGTCTTCACTAGGGTCAGCCGAGCCTAGTTACTCTTAGTGGCCTGTCTCATTTCATTTGTGATTTTTCGACCGGCTTGTCGACTTACTGATTCCTGCTTTTGCAGAGGAGGCGATGGCGACCCTCAATGACTGCCGGGAGAGCAAAGACATCCAAGGGAAGACCTCGACCACCGAGGTCAATGCGAGGATGGGCGAGGATGTGAAAGCTCGTAGCGGACTAGCTCCTCAATTTTGTAAGTGCTCATAGTTTTCATTTTCTTTTGCTATTTCGTCAGTCACTAACTTATCTCTTCTTTGCATTCCGTCCCGGTCGGAGTGCCCTGGAAGAAAAATGGCTCCTCGTCGGCTGGAGGCAAGAGGTCGAGAGCCGGCTCTTCCGACCCCATCCATATCCTCATATCTGACAAGATGGAGGAGACGGTGGATGACTTGCTCGAAACTCTCGTGAAGAAGTCACAAACTGAGCCGAAGGAGAGGAGCTCATCGACTAAGGGAGCTGTGAAGAGGGTCCCCCTTTCTGCTGAGGAGAAGGGTAAGGGCAAGGTCACTGAGGAGCCGCCGTCGGAGGAGTCGTGTCGACCCGAATTCGTGGCCGAGAAGGAAATCCCGAACGGGGTGCCGCAGCCTTTCCTGACATACTTCCGACGAAGTAGGGAGGGGAAGATAAAGGTGGTGAACTACACCATGCAGCACTTCATCCCCATTGAGGACGCCAATGACATGGGGATGAACCTGGAGGTGACTCGGACCATCTCGATGAAGCCGGCTCACCGGGTATGGAGTTCATCATTTGTCGTTCCCTTTGGTCTTTCGTTCGGTTACTGATGTTGTTCTTTCCGCAGGTCTAACTCTCCACGGCCTACTATGACTCGGTGAACGCCGACCTCCGAGCACGACTGAAGAACGCCGAGGGCTGCCTGGATGCCCAGGACACGCTGCTCAAGGAGGCCCGGGAGGAGGCCGTAGCTGCCGAGAAGAAGGCTTGGGAGGAGAAGATCGCCCAGCTGGGGGCTCATCTGGAGAAGGCCGAGGCTGAGGCCAAGGAAAATTTTGAGAAGGCCGAGGTCTCCAAAAAGGTGGTTGAGGTGGCGTCCCTTCTCCAAGAGGTGAAGGAGACGACCCGGAGGAGGGAATTCCAGTTGGGAGAGGCCTTCGAGGAGGTCTTTGGCTTGGTCACTGGCTTCAAGGCAGTTCGAGCCACCCTGGTGGTGAACAAGGTCGAGGACACCCAGGTTCTTAACACTGCCAAGGAGATGAGGGCCAAGTTGGAGAAGATCGTGGCCTATGACTCGAGGTAAGAGTTTGGTTCTTCCCCCTTGGACGGTTCAGTCGACGCCATCAACATCGGTCCTCGGTGCTCCTCTGGTGGGAAAGGTTTCATGATGCGTCCTAAGGACCAGTGTAACGAGGCTCTCCAGGCAAAGTCATCAGCGGTCGAGGATGACGAAGCCAAGCAGTAGGGCTATTTGAGGTCGTCCAAGTGGGCCTCTCACTAAATACGAACATGATAATGTGTTGGCCTAACATGGTAATGAGTTGGCCTTACATGATAATTTGTTGGCCTGCTCGTCTACCTTGTGGTCTCCGAGGTTGTTCTTCGTCCGGTGAACACATGGTAATGGGTAGGCTGAAGGATCTTCTGAGTGGTCTGGTGGAGCTCGGTGGGTCACCTATGTGGTAAATGCATAGGTCACCCTTTTGTCGTAGGGGAGGTATTTCCTCGGCCTTTTGTTTTTCACGTTTCTCGACTGTAATTTTTTGGATTTTGCTCGTTTTGTAGTTAAAGTAACCTTTGTAATTTGTGACAAAGGCATTTCGCCTCATTTAATGGAAAAGTGCTCTCTCTCTTCATCAATCGAGCTTGTTTTCCTTTCATGAAGTGTTTGTTTGAGTAAAAGTTGAACAAAGTTGTTCGTTTTAGGCCTACCTTGGATTGTCATCCCTTAGCTATGCCCCCACTCAAACAAATATGATTGTTCCCCGAAGTTGGACGAACTAAAGTCATTTTACTCGTCCGTGTTGACTTAGGGGAGGGTTATTTCCCTAATTTGCCCCCAGGGTGGGATGTTTTGATCGAACTAACTTGGCAAACCGGGATGTTTGCTTTTTGTCATATTTTTTGCTCGACCCTAGTTCGTATATTTGCCCTCGTGGAGGGGTCTTATTCCTGAACTGATCCTCGTGGTAGGACCTCGTTAAGTGCTGTTCGTGAATTTGACAAGCCGAGAGATATAACTATAAGGAACAAAATTTTTATTCATGGCTATTAAAGGGTGCCAACCCCGAGGTAACTTCCAAGTTGAGTTCCTCATATGTAAAAGAAAAGAGGCACTTTAGGGGTGCCCACCCCTTGGATAAAAAGTAGAATGAGCCACATGCTGCTCATATATAAAATTTGAGTAGGTTGTTAATGTTCCAGGTTCATGGGATTTGGAGCCCGTCCATTGCTTCGAGGCAGTAAGTTGTGGGCCCTATGACTTCGGACACCTTGTAGGAACCCTCCCAGTTCGGTGTCAGCTTTCCATCATTGTTTAGCCTTCCGACGGATGCCATTTTCCGAAGTACTGGGTCTGCCACATGGAGTCTCCTGATCCTGACTCGGCGATTGAATGCTCGGGTCATCTTCAGCTTGTACACCTCTGCCCATAAGAGGGTGTCACCCTGACCTCGGGAAGCAGATCTAGCTGATATCTCATTTTCTTTGAATTTTTCTCTTCGTCGAAGTGCTCCACTCTCGGACTTCTTTTCACGATCTCGATCAGTAGAACTGCTTCGGACGGGTAAACCAGGTTGAACGGGATTTCTCCCGTAATGGATTTTACTGTCGTCCTTTTGGCCCAGAGTACTTTGGTTAGTTTTTCTGCCCACTATCCCTTGGTTCTATCTAGCTTTTTCTTGGTCCCCGTGACCAAGGTCTTGTTGTTGGATTCTACCTGGCTGTTGGTCTAAGGCTAGGCTACTGTTGTGAAGCTAGCTTTTACCCCATTTTTTATTAACAAATCGGTTAGCTTTGGGGTATCGAACTGCATTCCATTGTCGAAGATGATCTTCTGGGGTGCCCCGAACCGTGTAAGAATGTTTTCCAAGATGAATTTCCTCACGTCGCTTATTGTGGTGCCTCTCACTGCCCGAGCTTCCACTTACTTCATAAAATAGTCTACGACTACTATGACAAACTTCATTTAGCCGACGGCTAGTGGGAAAGGTACCAAGATGTCCATCCCCCAGTCATGGAAAGACAAGGGGGTTAAGATGGGTATTGGAGTAAAATACTGGCACTTGTCACATTTTTTTCACCATCTCTATCGCGTCTCTTTGGACGGTGGGGCAGTAGAACCCCAGATAAAGTACTTTGTGCGCGATTGTTCTGGTGCTCTGATAAGCTCCGCACGTGCCATAGTGCGTTTCTCGTAGGATCTTCTCCCCTTGGCTGCAGGGTATGCACCTGAAGAGGGGTGAGTGAAGCTTTTCTTGTACAGAGTTCAATTCTCGAGGATGAACCACTTGGCTTTATCTTTCATTTTCTAGGCCTCTTTCGCCTCTTCGGGTAGGATTCCATCTCGCAGGTATGAGATGATAGGGTCCATCCAACTGTCAGATCGGTCCAGTACATTGACGGCTACCCCTTCTTCGATGTTGTGCTTCTCAATTTCTTCCCAGAAGATGTTCCGGTGTAGGCCATCAACGAATGAGCTAGCCAATCTTGCTAGGGCGTCGGCATGACAATTCTCCGATCTGGGGATATATTTCACAACTACTTCTTCGATATCTTTTATTACTTCCTGCCCTTTCATGAGGTAGGCTGTCATTCCCTCACCCCTGGCTTCGTAGCTCCTGTCAACTTGGGACACCACCAGTAGTGAGTCCATCTGGACTTGTATATTTTGGGCGACTGCAGCACGTGCGAGTGTCAGTCCGGCAAGAAGGGCTTCATACTCGGCTTTGCTATTTGAATCTTGGAACTTGAACCTTATTGCATATTCGAATACATATCCTTCGAGGGATGAGATCACTATCCTTGCTCCACTCCCTGCTTTGCAGGATAATGTGTCGATGCTCACAGACCAATGGTCGACCCACGCCTTCGGGACGTGGTTCGAAGGCATCAGCTCTGCAACGAAATCCTCCAAGGCTTGGCTTTTGATAGCCCTTCGCGGTTCATAAGAAATGTCAAAGCAGGTGCATTTGTGGGCCCGCACTTGGATCCTCCCTACAGACTCCAATCTGTCGAGCAGCTTCCTCAAAGGCTGGTTAGTGAGTTACACGATCTGGTGCTCCTGGAAGTAGGGCTTCAATTTTTTCGAACTGATGAGAACTCCGAACCCCTTTTTAGTGAGTAGATCCCAGTAGAGGAAGATCTGCGCGGTGCAGTGGTCACCAGACTCGAATTCCAATAATAGTAAGTAGCCTTAATGGCCTTGTCCAATAGCCTTTGCCTCTTTGGTTCGCTAAAACAAGGAAAGGGGCATTGCAGTGTACTTCTTTTTCTATTGGCTTGTTCTCTTTCGCCGCAAGGCGGACTGGCTAAATGTTGTCTAGGCGAACTTTTTCGGGGTGGTGTACCTGAATTATGTCCCGCTTAGAGCATGGCTGGTGACGCACACCGGCTCTTTCACTTTGTTCTCGTCTCACACTAGTATAGAGGCGACGACTCTTTCTGACACAACGAGGTAGAGGAACAAACATTCTTTTGCTTTTGGGAAGGAGATTTGGGGTTGGCTGCCGAGGTAGGATTTCAACTTCTCAAAGGCTTCCTGGGCTTCCGGCCCCCATTTTAACTTAGTCCCCTTCCTCATCATGAAGAAAGGGACGCACTTGTCGGCTGATTTGGATACGAAGAAGTTCAGGGCGACAATGCATCCGGTAAGTTTCTGGACAACCCGAATGCATCTTGGGGACTCCATCTCTTGGACTGCTTGTACTTTCTCGGGGTTAGCATCGATTCCCCTTTCGTTGACCATGAATCTGAGGAACTTTCCACCCCGTACTCCGAACACACACTTACCGAGATTTAACTTCATTTGGTTTCATCTGAGGGTCTCGAACGTCTCCCTTAGGTCATCCACAAGATTGGACGACTTGATGCCCTTCATGATTAGATCGTCAACATAGGCTTCCAGGTTCCTGCCGATTTGGTTCTTGAAGACTTTTTGTACCAGTCACTGGAACGTAGCCCCTGCATTCTTTAGGTCGAATGACATCATCTTGTAGCAGAAGACTCCTTCATCGGTGATGAAGGCCATGGAGCTTTGATCTTTCCTTCTCATGAAGACCTAGTGGTAACCTGAGAAGGTGTCCATGAAGCTGAGTAGCTCGTGGCCACTTGTTGAGTCGACTAGTCTGTCTATCCAAGGCAGAGGAAAATGGTCTTTCGGGCAAGCCTTATTAAGGTTGGTGTAATCGACGCATATTCTCCATGCTCCGCTTGCCTTTTTGACAATCACAACGTTCGCCAACCACTTCGGGTACTTACACTCCTTGATGAAACCTGCTTCTAGGAGCTTTTGTACCTCCTTAATAGCAGCTTTACTTCGTTAGACTCTGAGGTGCCTCTTGTTTTGTTTCACCGGTTTTAACTTCGGATTGATTCCTAGGTTATGCTCCATGAGATGTCCGCTGATTCCTGGCATCTCGTCAGGGCCAAAAGTGAACAACGTCTTGGTATTCCTAGAGAAGTTTGGAGAGTTCAGAAGTAGTGGTCTCGTCGAGGTCGTCACCATGGTATGTGACACACTCGGGCTGAGAAGGGTCCAAGACAAACTCCACATTACCTCCTGAGGGCTTGGCTCTCTCCCGCTATTCAATTCTAGCATCAAGTAGTTCGAATGGAGGGGTGTCTATCATTAGGCACTGAATCTCTTTCCCTTCGTCCCTCGACTTGGCCTCTGGGGGAGTCGCTACCTCGTGAACAACACTTTCTCTTTTCCTCTTTTTTGAATCTGGTTCCTGAATGGTTCGTGGGGGCTCCTTCTTCTCTTGGGAATCTTTGCTAAGACATTGGACGTAGTAAGCTCGTGCGGTTTTCTAGTCTCTGCACACCTTACCTACTATGCCGTCATCTCAGTGGAACTTCATTGTTAATAGCACCATAGTGATGTGTGCATTAATCTTGTTGAGGGATGGTCATCCCAGTAGAACACTGTATGCCAAGGGCACTTCGACAACCATGAACTCAGAGAAGATGCGCATTTCTTTGCTCCTACCCTGAGGGGCAGCTGTATGCTTCCTACCGGGATGACTTGATTCCCCCCGAACCCAATCACGGGGTGGCTGATAGGTGTGACCTTATCTACTGAGCTTCTGGTGTCTACGAGTACCCTTTTCACGAAGGTTCTTGCAACCTTTACATCTATGACTAGGGGATCATCGTGAGGGTATTGTACTGGATGGACATCATATTCGTCGAAGTAGATGGGTTTCTCGAATTTGGGAACTTCCTCAACCAACAGGATTTGATGGAGGGACCTCAAATGATCTCTTCTTGCTTTGTTTGTAAGACCTCCTACAGCCCGATCACCCGAGATAATTGCGACCGTGTAAGAATCTGAGGCGGAGGTGGAGCTCTCTCCTGCCCCATGGTCCGGTGCTATGGAGGTCGTGGCCGAGTTCTTCATAAACGAGTTGATATTCCCTTCTTTGGCCTGGGATTCAAGGTGGCTGTCGAGCTCTCTGCATTACCTCGTGCGGTCGTTGGCCTTATGGTAGTGGCAGAAGAAGTAGCTTTTGTTATTTTCCTTCATGGGGGTTGGGTTAGGACGCATTTTGGGGTCTATTTTTGCCAGCACCTCTTCCTGATTGTAGTTCAGGATTTTGTTCACTGCCGGGCTTTCGCAGGAATTCTTGAATCGTTTCTTCGCCATGGCCTTTCCCTCCTTGGCGCGGTTCATGACACCCTTCTTGAATTTGGTTTCTCGACGTTTAACGTCTCCACCCGTCTCTTTTTGTGCTTCCCATGCTGTGCACTTCGACCTTCCCTGAACTTTGTCAACTCGGTAATTGCTTGTGATCATGTCCCTTCTCGACCTCTCCCAGGCGGTGAAGACTTTGGATGAATAGGCTTGGACATAGGCCAGGGTTAGTTTTTGGCCTTGGAGCTTCATGTGCTCGAAGTCCTGGAGGATATCACTACCTCGAGTGATGCCTTCGATGTATGCAGTGCAATTGATGATGGGGTCTAGCTTGGTTATCTCCAGGCATTCGTCGTTGAACCTCTAGTCATAGTCTTTCATGAACTCATTCATTCTCTGCGTGATATTGAAGAGATCCTCGGAGCATTTCTCCATTTTTTCGCAGGTCATAAAGTTCTCCATGAAGATTTTGCAGAGTTCTTTGTAGCTACACTGTTGCGGGGTAAGTGGTTCATCCACTTTAGTGGCCGACCTTCTAATGTCCCAATGAAATGATGACACATGGTAGCGTCATTTCGGATCTGGGTCATCTGGCTCCGTCGTAAGCCAAGATGTGCTCCTTCGGGGATGTGGTACCGTTGTACTTCTTGATCTTTCCTATCCTGATGTTGAGGCTGATAGGGTATTCCATGATCTCCTCGCTGAAGGGGACCCACATTTTAAGATCTGATGCATCTCCCAGGTTGGAGTACTTTCTAGAAGGCTCGTGATTGCCTCCTAGGGATCTTCCAAATTTCTCCTTTTTTCGCCCTTTTTTCTCCTTCTCTGTTTCTCGGAACCTCAGGAAGTGACTGAGGTCGTTTGTTTCTTCCTTGTGAGCCTTTCTAGCCCTTTTCTTCCTGATTCTATCGAGCTCGTGTCGTAGGTCGGAATTAGCCTTCCCCGAACTCCCTACGGCCCTGTTGCTCTTGTGATCTGAGTTCTTTCCCTTAGGATGGGAGTTGGACGAGCCATATTGGCTGAACTGAAAGGGAGAAGATTTGAGGACCCGAGTGGATTTCGAGGCATTATGCTCCCCAGGACCAGGGATGTCGTTCCAAGGAAGTTTCTCCGCTTCGGCCTGACCCTTGCTCCCACGAATTGTACCCCGAAGGGTGATGCACATCTTCTTCATATCTCCCAAGATGTTAGCTTGGAATGCAGGAAGCTCTTCCTGGGTTACTGGTTTCGGAAGTGGAGGGTTCCTCCTTGACGAACATGCAAAGATCGAATTGTGGTGTGACATATCTTGGATTGGTGAAGGGGTTTGAATGTGTTTACTGTTCCTTAGTCTCATGCAACTCTTGACAAACCACTCCCCACAGACGGCGTCAAATGTTTCGGGTTTTTTCTGGGGGTCCAAGTGGTCCCTTGAAACTCAAAGGGTCGAACTGTTAGGGAGTTGCTTGAGGAAGTAAGGTATCCGAGGTCTCTCTTAGTAGATTCGAGGTGATCTGCAAAAGAGACGAGGTGAACTGCCCCTGGCGAGGTCCAGGGATCGTTCCTTCGATGCCAAAGTCAGTTCTGGGTAACTCATGAGGTACTCGGCCATGTGAGAGGCCGAGGGGAAAATAGAAAGCGTAATGAGGTACTTCGGACTCAAGCAGTCGAGGTAAAAGTGTTGAGAGAGAAGTGAAACAAATGCGTAATTAATCAGAGAATATTTTGTGTGTACCTTCTTGGAATGTCTGCAGGTCTTTTTTATAGGGCCTTTGACCTTCCAAACCCTAGCTAGGGTTTGAGATTTTTCTGGTAGGGAGGCGGCATTCCATTAGGTCGGCTGGCTTTTGGGCCCTTGCTTGCCCTAGCGCTTCCCTCCCTTTGTGGAAATGTCCGCCCATGCCGAGCACATGTGGAAAGGATCTTCAAGGCATCCTTCCCTTGCCATGGAGGGCCATGGTCCTCCTTGGGAAGGAACAGTGTCTTGCGTTTTCTCTTGGCGAGATGTGAATCGATGAAAATGCCCCTTGAACGGGCTTAAAACAACTGTCAAAATAGTATTGGGGAAATGGGCCCAAACACCACCATTTGCCTAAAGAGTGGGAACAAGCGTCTCCAAGACATGGTCCAACTTTTCGTGTTTCAGCACGATCTTAAGGCTGCGATACCAATCGACATAGTTGGTTTCATTCAACCAATCTTTGTCGAGTATCGACCTTAAATCTAAGTTTGAGTTGTTGTTTTGGTTGGCTATTTCTACAAAACATATTTAAATGCAAAAAAATTTAGTGCATTTATCATGAAATAGCTTTAACAATTCTCAAAATGGGAAAGCTATTCCACTATATTCATACAAAAATGTCCTTATGAATATAGTGATTCCAAGATCTCATTTTACCCCATTACGCAAGACTTTCGCCTAACTACCACATTGGTCAAAACAGGTAAGCAAACCTATGCTTATCACATCCAATGTGATTCTTGGTTGATGTACATGTCCAAGATGTCATCCTTTTACCCCAATATGTGAGACTCTCACTCATATTGTCGAGTTAACCAACATGATCTATAAGCCTCAACATTATGACTTACTCGCATCTTCCCAAGATTGAAAGCGGTGCATTACTTTGGCAGACCTCACCAACTTACAATCAAGGATTAGAAGGGTGATCCTTGTTTGGGAAGGTAATGAGCTCGACATTTTGGGACTTTGATTTATTTTAGCTTTCAATAACAAGTGAACTCTTTCATTTATTAGAACATAATAAATCAAAATACGATAAATAAAGCATTAAAATGCGATATTTAAAGCGATATTTAAAATGATCCTAGTATGGCCCCTAAGAACCCCTAAAGATCTAATCTTCATGGCTCTCACTTGCATGTTGAACTTGTCCAAGGCTTCGTCTCCACATTACAAGTCTTGTATTTGCAATCTAATTTAAATTACCCTATGAAAGCAATAAATTACATTCAAAGTAAACGGAGAAACAATGCCGTATTTCCTTTACAACATATACAAAACGATTTACAATACCATACTAGATCATAACTAAACACCATTCATTCACCCATATCACANGGG